>PVJX010001952.1:69178-92225 GCA_004027295.1 Dolichotis patagonum | reverse complement strand
AGAATTATCCACAAAGCAAAGCAAAGTGATATTCACATTTCTGGCTTAGACAACTCAATGAATTATGAAAGGTAAAAAAAAAATGGGGCCGGGGACAGCGGTCAGACGCCGAGCATGTCAGCTGTGACCGGCTGGCGCCTTTCTCACGCGTCACAGGCTGCCTCTTGCGAGGCTGTCACGAGCAGGGGGCCGGAGGCGGTGGAGTCCGGCATGCTGGTGGTGATGCACACGTCTGGCCCCGGTACAGAGAGCGTCCCCAGCCCTCCAGGTACCGGGTGATCCAGGCCGAGATCTTAAGCACAACTATGTGGTTCTGGATTCTCTGGCGCTTCTGGCATGACTCGGACTCTGTGTTGGGTCACTTCTCATATCCAGACCCTTCCCAGTGGACGGATGAAGAGTTAGGTATCCCTCCTGATGATGAAGACTGAAGTGTGGGCTCGGCTCTTTACAAGGAGGAGCCAGGTGAAAATGTCAAGAAATTACAAACTTCCCATTATAGATTAAAGTTGTAAATTAAAGCGGTTTGGCCAAGGGAAAAAAAAAAATGAATGCTAAGTGTGGACTACCAGATACAGAGACACATAAAGCATACTACAGACAAGTGGTGGGGTTTTTTGAGGCCATATATTGAATATATATGAAGATTTTTTCCAACAATTATTTATCATTTCAATGGGAAAACAATCATTTTATTACCATTATTTGTATAATGCTTTAAAGTTCCCCAAACATCTTATGGGCCTGGGATGTAGCTCAGTGGTAGAGCAGTTGCCTGGCATGCACAAGACCTTGGGTTCAGTCCCCGGTAACTGCAAACTCTACATTGTGCTTATCAAACTTCATACTTTGTTGTAAATAAATATGAGATTAGGAGAACAGGTTATTATTTCTACACAATCCACAAATTGCTATTACACACCAGGCATTGTATTAGCCACGAAACAAAATACCAAAATAAATATCATGGACATAAATCCATACCTTCAAAAACCTTATACCAAGCCGAGTGTAGTGATGCATGCCTGTAAGCCCAGCACTTGGGAGGCTGAGGCAGGAGAATCCTTCCAAGTTGGAGACCAGCCTGGGCTACAAAGTGAGTTCAAAGCCAGCTGAACTGCATAGTGAGACCCCATCTCAAAAAGGCAAAAACAAAGACCAAAAGAAAAAAAGACCTTATGTCATAAGAAAGAAGCCAATAAGTCATAAATGTAACAAACTGGGTATGGTGGCACATTCCTTAAACTCAGCACTCATGAGGATACTGTGAGCTCCAGACCAGCCTGGGCTATGCAGTGAGTCCAAGACCACTCCCTCTCTCAAAACACCAATAATAAATAAGTAAATGTAATATAATAAATAAATGTAAATAAATATGTTATAGAGTTAAGCACTATAAAAAAATTCAGGCAGGGAAGGACTAGTAGTGAGAGATGGAGACTGAAGGTACAATTTTACTACACAGGGATAGAATAAGCCCTCAATGAAACGGTAACATTTAAGCAAAGACTTTAAGGAGGTATAGCAATGAGCCACATTCATTATCTTGATGGGGAAAACTGTGTTCCTACCAGCAGGAATAGTTGGTGCAAAAGAAGTAAAAGAGTGTGACTGATGTACTTAATGAACAAGTCACACAGAGCTAAAATGTCAGAAGCAAGACAAAAGATGACAGTAAGTAAAGGGAAGATGTGAGAGGCAGATTACAGACGATCTTCTGGCCACTCTAAGGACTTTTCCTCTGAAAGAAATGGGAATTCAAAAATTACTAACCAGCAGGGTGCAGTGCTGCATGCCTAAAATCATAGCTATTTGGGAGGCTGATGGAGGAGAATCCCAAGCCTGAGGTGACTCCTGTCCTCCCTAGGTAGCTCAGTGGTAGAGCACTTGCCTAGCACACATCCCTGTATAAACAAACAAATAAATAAATGAATAAATAAAAGCCATCCATCTTTATCCAAAGTCACATAGTAAATATATGAAAAAGGCAAGATCTGATCCACAACTTCCAGGCTCTCTACATCTCAGTCATACCACCACCAATCTGCCACTTATTAGTATACTCTCTCCCTTCTAGAAAGTATGAATTTAAATACTCTCAAAAAGCTAAATTCTGCCAGGGACGGCAGGGCACACCTGTAATTCCAACACTTGGGAGGCAGAAGCAGGGGGACTGCTGTGAATTCAAGGCCAGAAGGAGCTACATAGTGAGTTCAAGGTCAGCCTGAACTGTAAAGCAAGACCCTGTCTCCAAAAAAAAAAAAAAAGAAAGAAAGATGAGCATATGAGCATAATAGTACATGCCTGTAATTCTACCACTTTGGGAGCTGAGGCAGGAGGATCACAAGTTTGAAGCCAGACTTTAAACTCAGAATAACCCTGTCTCAAAATAAAAAATAAAAACGGCTGGGAATGTAGCTCAGCACTTTGGTATTGGTTTCAATACTGAACACCACCACCACTAAAAAAAAAAGTTTCAGGGCCGGGGATTTAGCTCAGTAGCTTAAGCGCCTGCCTGGCAAGCGTGAGGTTGTGAGTTTGATCCCTGGTACCAAAAAAAAAAAAAAAAAAAAAAAAGTTTCACTTCATAAATATCTTGTAAGTAAAAGATGCACAAGTTCTCCAGTTAACATTTTTTTTTTCTTTTTTTGATACCGGGGATCGAACTCACGACCTCCCGCTAGCAAAAGTATGCCACTGAGCTAAATCCCCGGCCCAGTTAACATTTGTAATACTAGAGCTGGGCGTGGTGGCATACATCTATAGGCCCAGCCCTCAGGAGGCAGGAGGATTGGTAAGAACTGGAAGCCAGTCTCAGATACACGGTGAGATCCTGTCTCAAAAAAAGCCAAAAGAAAAAGAAAAACTAAAACATTTGCAATACTAGGACTCACGCAGGAATTTATTAATCCTGGTGTCTAATACAAATTCCTACACTCCAGCCTGTATTTTGGAAGACTACAAATTCTACTTTTCCTTAAAATGAGAGATTGGAAGGCTGAAGCAAATGAGTTAGAGGCCACGGTGGAGAATACCTCAAGATCTTGTCTCAAAACAATAAAATAGCCAGGCATGGAAGCCTGTAATCCTAGCACTCAGAAGGCTGACACAGAATTGTTGGGAGTTCAAGATCAGCCTGGGATACAAAATGAGCTCAAGGCCAGCCTGAATTACACAGCGAGACCCTGTCTCAAAAAGACAAAACCAAATTAATTAATTAATTAATTAAAGATCAGGAAACCTTTGATTAGAAGACTTAAAGTATGACTGTCAGATTCAAGTAACAGTTGCCCAAATTATGTAGAAAGTGCATACTATGTGAGAAAAGCAAGAGAATGCCTCGAGAATATGGAATTAACATTATGTTCCTTAATTTCCTTACTAGCCTACTGGTCAATATAAGTTCACATATTGCCAAAGATGTTTCTGCAATTATTATGACTCACATCTAGGACCTGAACATTTCATACCTCAAATTAATATATTATGTTGTTATTCATCTTTTGCTTTTGGTGTTGTGATAACCCAAATCCTTCAAAACATGCTGCCAGCCCACAGCAATGTAAGTTGATGTCAAAGACTAGGGAATTCTGAGGGAGACACTAAACATTACTTAGTCACCATCTAATCATCTCATGGGCCCTCCTCTCCTACTTTATCAACTCAAACTGTGTAGAAATACTTCATAAATCCACAAACAAGAAAGTGAAAGATGAAACATCAAAAGGGGGTTAACCTGTTGGGTTAGAAAGATTAGATCTAGTTGGACATGAAAGCACATGCTTTTCCCAGCATGTGGGAAGCTGAGGCAGGAGGATCACTGTAAATTGAAGGCCAGCCTGGGCTACACAGTGAGTTCAAGCCCAGCCTGAACTACATAGCAAGGTTCTGTCTCAAAAAAACAAAAATAAAAGGAATCATACTTCAGTTCAAAGGCCCTTGATTTTTTTTTTTTTTTTTTTTTTTTTTTTTTGTCTTTTTGAGACAAGATGTCCCTATGTGGTTCAGGCTGGCCTTGGGCTCACTTTGTAGCCCAGGCTGTCCTGGTCTCAAACGTGTAACGATCCACCTGCCTCAGCCTCCCAAGTGCTGGGATTACAGTAGTGCGCCACCGTGCCCGGGGAAAATTAGTATTAGGTCTTTTTTTTTGGTACCAGGATGCCCTTGCACTTGCCAGGGAGACACACCACTGAACTAAATCCCTAGCACCAAAGACCCTTGATTAAATCCCCAGTACCAAAACAAACAAATGAAAGATTAGACCTATTCTTCAGAGGCTTTCATCACTACTACACAAACAGAATATCTCTGTTTTACTGCTTCCAGTCACCAAAATCCCTAACCAGTACCTATATAACCAGGTTTGGTGGCACACAGCCATAATCAAAACACACTTGTGAGGCTGAGGCAGGAGGATCAAAAGTTTGAGGCCAGCTTAGGCTACGTAGCACATTCAAGGCTACACCCTGACTGTATTACAGAGACCCTGTCTCAAAAAATAAAACAAAACAAAATGTTTCACAGGTTGCTGAGAATAAACCATACAACTGGGCTGTCAGATGCTTTCTCCCCTAAGAACCAGTCCTTTTCAAGAGAAACAGAACTTCCTTATGTGTCTTTTCCATGCTTAGCCAACAGAAGAGGAACTGCAACTTTGTGTGGCATTGTCTGATAGGTTAGATTTTTCCTGATCAAAAGGTAGACAGTCTTATGCCAGGATGAGATCTGCAGTCAATCGAAGTGTGTGCCTTATTTATTTATCTATCTGTTTATTTATTTATTTTTCTTTCCTCCAAACTGCCTCAGAAAATGGTTATCATGCCTTGACATGTAAAGATACAGGGATTTAAATACTGCAAAAATCTGAAAAAGCAAGTCCCTCAGTCCCAGTGATAGCCCAAATCTTATGACTTCTCTAGCAATTGTTTTAATCAACCAAAACTGGTTTGGTTTTTCTCAATGAGCCCAGCAACATGAGCCTTCAGAGCTAAGTGCAGAGGGGCTGCTTATCAGTGTGCCTATCAATGAAGACTAGCTCATATAGAATATGCTCCAGTCCAGAAACCAAGACAAAAGATAGCTGCTGTTTTCTACACATGTACTTTCAGCTTTATTTTTTTTGGGGGGGAGGTTGTCTGTAAACTCAAACAAGAGGCTTACTTAACATATAACATACAAGACTCACTGCTAAAAGCTAGGGTGAACCTAGTGGTTCCTGCATATGGTATCTTGGACAAACTGACATCTATTCTATTCTGCTGTCCTCTAACCAAAACCCAACCAGAGGGTCCACTTTAGCCCAGGTGGAACCAGAAAAGGGAAGGGAAAGCTCCCCAACTGGGACAGACAGTACACATTGCTTTTTTTCCCCCTAATAAAGTCTTTGGGGGGGGGGTACTGGGGATCGAACTCACAACCTTGCACTTGCCAGGCAGGCGCTTAGGCCACTGAGCTAAATCCCCAGCTCTGATAAAATCTTTTTACAGAAAATGTAAAACTCTTTTTAACCTTAATGTACAAAGCCATATGCAACACTTGCACTTTAACAAAAGCAGGCTAATGCTTAAAAAAATACATCATTAAATGTGTGTGTGTGTGTGTATATATATATAGCATATTTAGTTTAATATTTAGCTTTAAAACTTCACATAAGCTTTAGCAAGATGAGATGATTTTAAATAAATACACCTTTCAAAATGTTTAATTGTACAGTCAACAACTTCAAAAAGAGCCTGTATTTAGTAGCCACTTAATATAGATTGTATTTCACAAATTTTACAATTATTTGGCAGTAATTTTCTGATTGTGACATGACTGCTGTGCAACAGTACCCAGCTTTTGAAAATACTTTAGGGCTCTAAGATTTAGAACCAATGCCTCAGACCTCTCCCACTGCCCTGTGCTCTTACGCTAAACACAACAGAAGTTACTGCTAGATTTGAAGAGTTGATCAAAGAACCTGGTTAATATTGCTTCTAGACAACTATTTGAATTCAGCCTCTATTCAGACACTTTGATTACCTCTAAACAGGAAGCTAACAGACATCACACACAGTCAGGGGAGTCAAATCACTGTGTTCTAAAGATGGATGCTGCTGTCAACTACAAATCATTCATCTCATCAAGAATGTCCTCAACTAAAGAGTAAGAGGACAAAAGTCTATAAACTTCATCTCTTCCCAAAAGGCGTTGGTCCTCTGACCAATAAGTCTAGCTTTTTGATTTCTGATAATTAATACTTCCAGTGCTCAGCACTCCCAGCACTCAGCTGAGGCAGGAGGATCACCATTAAGTTGGAGGCTATCCTGGGCCAGCCTATTCAATGAGATCTTGTTTGGAACAAACAAAAAATATTTATCTACCTCATGCCATGATTACTATCACTGCCTCCAAACTAAAAACCACATTCCTCTAAGAACTAATAATAGCACACCTGTAATCCCAGCATTCAGGAGGCTGAGGTAGATCGCTGCGAGTTCCAGGCCAGCCTGGGCTACAAAGTGAGTTCAAGGCCAGCCTGAACTACAGAACGAGACCATGCCTCAGAAAGACAAAAACAAAAACAAAAACAAAAAAAAAAACAAATCCCTAGTAATAGCTAGAGCAGACCATTTCATACAACCTATCTGCTTAAAAATAAAAAATATCAGGAAGTCTGTCCCTGATCCAACCTATGCTCAAATACCCAGGGACTGGTTACCAGTCACCAAAAATCTATCACCATGTCATTTCCAACAGCAATGAGGCTTCCCTTAAGAATATACTTAACCCCTCCATAGGACCTCCTTTAGCAGTTCTAGAAGTAGCCTCCTTCCCAATTAAGTACCAATAGAAATGCTACTCTACGGCAATACTCTATCATAATACTCTATTAAGATTGCATGAAAACTATTAATCCAAGTAGTTATAAGACTGAGGAAACATGTATCAAAGAAAGAGCAATAAGCTAACACTAACCTCTCCAACATGTTATTTTCCGGTAACATATAGACCATACTGCTAGGGACAGGCACTGGATGGCTGGAGGACACAGGTGAGAGGAAAAATTTTGTTTTGTTTTGTTTTGACTTTGCACCATATGCACGCACTGCCATTTCAAAATATAAATCTTTTGAAAAGAAAATGTTTTAAAAGAACAGCATCAGTTCTTCTCCAACACAGATCTGTAAACCCACTTTTACTCCACCAACTACCAGTCCAAATCCTCCTTTGCAATCTGGTCTGCAAACACTGTTCTTTTCCTTTCCTGAAACGTTAAGTAGCCCTACCTCTTCACAAACAGAAAAGCCCTCCAAACAATCATTTATCAGATGAAGAAACTGGTTGCCAGGGGACTACTTTATTCTCCAGAGGACAGCAGAAAAGATAGCTCAGCATCCACATGCCACCCACCATTAATGCCTTCATCTTCACAGTCAAACCTCGTGTTTGGAGGGAAGTTGATACTGGGGAAGAACCCAAAAAGGCCACAATACCTTTATGAACGAGGAAAACTACCCGGGCCGTGTAGAGTGTCTAATGGCACTCTAAGTCGTAGTTAGGCCCTTAGTGTAACTGACAGCAGGGATGCACAAAGTACTTTAAATCTCGATTTGGTAGGGAAGGATAAGTTCCAGTCCCATCAATCCTCAGGCGCTGAACTGTGAAACACATCTCGTGCGTCCCAATGCCCGGCTGAGAAAAGTGCTTTGGTCGCTACCCAAGGTAAGTACCCACATAGGCTAAAGCAACTGCGTTCAGGTTACGGGAAGGCTAGAGAACAGTGGACCACGAAATAAAGGGGTCAGGTTCCGCGCTCCTAATCCCTTCACCTCAATAAAAATAACGATTCTGTGTTTCCTGCCCCCTTGCAGACCCCCTATTTGTTCAGTCCACCTTCACGCGCGAAACCGAGCGCTGGGAGCGGCCCCCGCACCCCGAGGGCACCCTAGGGGCGGAGAGAGTTAAAGGGGGCGCGCAGGAGAGGAAAGAAGGGGAGCATGGCGGGCAGAGGCAGGGAGTGAAAGCTAGGATGGCGGGGAAACGGGGCGCGAGGGAGGGGAGGGCGAGCTAGGGAAGACGCGCAGGGACTCGAGCCGGGGCGCGCGAGGCCGGAGTGAAAGGCCGGGGCGCGCGCGGAGGGGGAGGGGACGAGGTGAGGGGAGCGCGAGGCGGGGGCGCGCGGTGCCGACTGGGGGAGGGGAGCGAGGCGGGGGCGCGCGGGCGGGCGTCGGCTCGCGGGCGCTTCCCCTCCCCCCGCCCTCCACCTTTCCCTTCCCCCACCTTCGCCACCACCGCCTCCTCCCCAGCTTCCCTCCCTTACAAGCTCCTCACCGCCCCCGGGCGGGCCAGCGGCCAAGCTGGCCTAGGCCAAAGCTCCTCACCTGGCGGTGGCAGTGACTGTGGCGGTGTAACTCCCGGCTAGCTCGCCTCCTCAGGCGGCAGTGGAGGCGTCGAAAAAGGAAGAGGCGACGGCACAGTGGGCTCCGGACCCCGAGGACGGGACCAGGGGCGGGGGGTGGGGGAGGGGGCGGGCCAGACCGGGGCGGGCGGGCGGAGCAGACACTGCGGTACAGACGGGGGCAGCGGCGGTGGCGGCGGCTGCACCGGCGGCGGCGGCACCACACAAACAAGGACGCTGATTGGGCAGCTGCCAAGCGCCTCGGCTCCGCCTTACTCACACGCCACGACGCCCATTGGACAACCTGAGCCGGCCACCCCGCCTTCCTGTTCATGGACCTACCAATAAAAGCTGGAATGCTGCGGATTCGCCCCGCCCTTGGACAGTGAGTGGTAGAAGAAGTGATGATTGGCGTAGTGAAGAACCAATTCTAAATGGAGGAGGGGGATGGTCTAGCGGGGGCGCGCTAATGGGTACCTCAACCAGTCCCAGACACATCCGGGTCTTTGACAACCCATTAAGTGTCGGGGGTCAAAAAATCGCTTCAGGCTGAAACTTTACCTTAGAGACGTTTTGGTCCCCAGGCAGCCGCCGTACTCCAGGTTCCCAAAACCGGGATTCCCCTTTAGCCAGCTTTCATGCTTTCAGTTCTAAAGATGGAGCCAGTCGAACGGCGGTGTGCTCTGCGGTGGGCGGTGTTTCATCGCGACAAGCTCCAAGAATTTCACGATAGAACTATCTTGGCCTTAAGCGCTTGGGCCTTGCTATTTGGGGCGTGGCGTGTCCTCGTCTGCCCAAGGCCTTAAATTTCCTAGTGTCCATCCACGTCTGCCTTCAGTAAACTACGGGAGCAGAAAAAAAAATGCTAACAAAATTTAGTGAGAATTTACGTTGTACAAGGTTAGCACACCGCCTTATCTCGGTACAGACGGGGGTCTGCTGGTCTGGCTAGGTTCACAGCTACCTTGTTCCTCTTGGACTCAAGGCCCAGCCTCTACTAGCCTCCCTTCTTCCTCACAGCACCTCTGCAGAGCTTGTCACAAGTAATCAATATCACAAAATCAGTATGCTGAGAGTATGTTCAGCATTCGAAAACTTAACATTTTGGGGAAGGCATTGTGCGCAGACACTAGATTATCTTGTTTATTTCTCGTAAGTTTGTGAGGCAGGTACTCTTACCTCTTTTACAGATGAGGAAAATGAGGTACAGAGCAAATGACTTTTTAAAGCAACACACGTTAAGTGGCTGGACGTAGTGGTGCACACCTGTGATCCCAGCACTTGGGAGGCTGAGGTCCAGAACTACATAGGGAGACCCTGTCTCAGACAAAAAAAAGAAGAGAAAACAGCCTCAGAGAGGTTAAGTCGTTTGCCAAGGTCAGACAGCTAATAACCAAGCAGTGGTTTTGAACGTAGAAATACATAACTGGTTCAGAAGCACTAGCACATACAGTATTTTCAAATGATTTAGCACTCAAGCTGTACAAGTAATAGAAGACACCACCAGAAAAAAAAAAAAAACTTAGGTAAGGGGCCGAGGGTATAGCTCAGTGGCACAAGCACCTGCCTGGCAAGCATAAGGCAATGGGTTCGATTCCTAATACCAAAAAAAAAAAAAAGTTCAGTGAAAAAACGATTTCAGCCTCCGACACACACACTTATATAGACTCACAAACATATCCTAATTCTTGCTTTAAATGGATGAAACCTAATCTTGGGCTGAGGATGTGGCTCAATGGTAAAGCTTTTGCCTTGCATGCACAAGGCCCTTGATGTGATCCCCAGTGCCACAAGAAGAAGACGAAGACGAAGACGAAAAGAAAGAAAGAAAGAAAGACAAGAAAGAGGTGTAGTAGTACACGTCTATAATTCCTGAACACCGAGAGGCTGAAGCAGTAAGACTGAAAGTATAAATGCAGCCTAGACAATTGACTGACTTAGATACTGTCACAAAATAAAAATTAAAGGCAAGGGTCAGGGATTTAGCTCAGCAGCATAAGCGCCTGCCTTGCAAGCATGTGGTCGTGAGTTCGATCCCCAGTACCAAAAAAAAAAAGGCAAGAGCGGTGATGTAGCTCAATGCAAAGCACCTGGGTTCAACTCCAATACTAAAAAAAATGGAAATAATGTATATTGGGCCTGGGATAAGCACCTGCCTTGCAAGCACGCAGTCGTGAGTTCGATCCCCGGTACCGATAAAAATAATAATTTCTATGCTAGTATAGTGGCCAGGTAAAGATGTGGTCTCTGGAGTTAAGTGCTAGAGTTTGATCTTAGATATGTTTTGTGGTAATGGGCATCAAACCCAGGAACTCCTTAGAACTGAGCTACATTCTCAGCCATAGAGAGAGAGAGAGAGAGAGAGAGAGAGAGAGAGAGAGAGAGAGAGAGAGAGAGAGAGAGAGAGAGAGAGCGCCTCCCTATGCAGTTTAGCCTGGGCTTGGACTCACTTTGTAGCCCAGACTGGCCTCTAGCTCACAGTGATCCTCCTGCCTCAGGCTCCAAAGTGCTGGGGTTACAGGTGTGCACTACTACCATGCCCAGCTTCTATTTTTTAATTTTGAGACAGGGTCTCCCTACATTGCCCTGTCAGGATTTGAACTCCTGCCTCAGCTTCCCAAGGCCTCAGTGCTAAAACTGCAAGTGTACACTATGATAATGAGCTTTGGCTGTATTTTTTATGAGTTGTGTTATTTGGATACAAATTACTTGATCTCTTGTTTTCTATGGTCTAGTTTCTCCATCTGTAAAATAGGACTGTTAAGAGTGCCACCTCATAGGATACTTGTGAGAATTGTAATATATATTGTAATATAGAGTGCCAGAGATAAGCCTAGGGTCTTGTATATCCTAGGCAAGCACTCTACCATTGAGCGATACATCCCCAGCCCTAGTATATTTTAAATGTATAAGGAAAGTAACTACTTAATAAATATAAATAATTGTTATGAACATTTCCCTTTTACAATAATTTCCTTGCTTTTCCAATAAATTCATCCTTAGCTGTAAATTCAGCTTATTTTAATATTCTACACATAGTGCTTGTCTTATACCACACTGCAAATTATTTGTGTACTAACTGCATTATATCAATGCTCTTTTCAGTCTTCCCCCTCCTCAAGAACTGGAGATTAAACCAAGGGCCTTTTCATTGAGTCTAATCCCTAATCCTGTTTTTATTTTTTTATTTGTTTTTATTTTTTATCTTTTTGGTACCAAAGATTGAACTCTCGACCTCAGGCTTTCTGGGCAGGCACTTGTGCCACTGAGCTAAATCCCCAGCCCCCTGTTTTTAATTTTTATTTAGAGACAGGATCTCTTAAGCTACCAAATTACCCAAGATAGACTCCAACTTTAAGTCCTCCTGCCTCAGGTTCTTCGAGTGCTAGAATTACAGGTATCTATCACCACTGCATTGGGCTTTTCAGTTATTCAGTATACATGATAAAGCACATCTTATAGTTTGTTTTTGTGTGTGTGGTTGTTTGAGAATGGGTCTCACTATGTGTGTAGCCCAGCCTATGCTCGAACTTGTAGCAATCCTTCTGCTTTAGCCTCCCAAGTACTGAGATTACCAGATGCACCACCATGCCTGGCCTGCACCTCTTACATTTATTTATTTTTTTTTTTTTTTGGTGCCAAGGATTGAACTTACGACCTCGAGTTTGCCAAGCAAGCACTTAACCCCCAGCCCCTGCACCTCTTACATTGTCAGGCACTCTCCCATTTGCTAGGGACATAGTAGTGAATGGGACAAAGCTGTCACAGTCACAGAGTGTATGTTCCTCGTTTTCTAAACTTTGTCCACCATTGGTCCAAACAAATCCTTTGCTGGCTGAAAGCCATCCTTCTGGATTTTGAGAAAACATGAGAAACAGTAGTGGAAGATACCAGCCTGAAGAAGATACTGCAAGACCTGAGAAAATGTCTTCCAACAAAATCAAACTCAGGCCTTGAAGCAGTACTTTCAATCAGGAATGATCAAGCTCTCAGGGAGACAGGTGAGGGCTACATTGTACAGTCCTTCATTAAGGAAGACAAACTGAGGGCAAGATTGTAAGAACACATGACCTCTGCCCTATGTAGGCTCAACCTGTTTCCTTTTTGAAGAAAATATATGTTGTATGTGTTTAGCATTTCAAATGGACTATATAATCTTTATATGACCTCCCACTTGGAGATGAGGAAAAACTGAGGCTCAACTGTTAAGTAACTTGTCTGATATCCTTACATTAGTAAGGATGGCAGAGACACAATTTAACTTATATTTGTTATAATTGAGTCTGGACCCTATTAGGAAAAGAAATTAAACCAGCATACAGTGAACCCTCAAATACGACTGGCCAGACATATGACAAACTTGGGTTATGACCAGAATTTTAGTTTTAACTTCTGACCACCGTATTGCATTATGTCAGCCACGCGTGCTTCCAGATGGTCTCCAGTACACATTTAACCCTTAAAGAGTTCTGGAAGAAACATTAAAACATCCTTTCCTGTGTGGGGTTAATTGAGAAATCTTGGGCCAATGTCTCTCTAAGGACACTGAAACCTGCCTGTGTACAGGAGACAGACTTTATTTTTTTATTTTACTTTATTTTATTTTCTTGAGTACCGGGGATCGAACTCATGACCTCATGCTTGCCAGGCAGGCGCTTAAGCCACTGAACTAAATCCCTGGCCCCAGGAGACAGACTTTAAAGGTTGTATAGAAGAGCCAGAGCCTTCAATCCACAACTTGAGTCACAAGCAGCCCTCAGGAACAAAGTGGTTTGTAAGTCAAGGGTCCACTTTATTTAGGCCTGTCCTTCCCTCATACACTCCCAACTCTCAGATTTTTTTTTTCTTTGCGGTACTGGAGATTGAACACTGGAGACTGAACACAGCACCTTTTGGGGGTTTTTTGTTTGTTTTATTTTGAGGCAGGGTCTTACTAAATCACTGAATTTCCCAGGCTGGGCTTGAACTTGACATTCTTTTGCCTTAGCCTTCCAGAGTACTGGAATTACAAGTGCTATCATTCTAGATCCCAGATATTCTTATGCTTAAAGAATTCTGTAGTTGTCCATCTGACTGTGGAGTTTTTCAGTTTTTGTTTTGTTTTATTTTGTTTTGTTTTGAAGCAGCATCTCACTATGTAGTGCAGGCTGGCCTTGAACTCACTACACAGCCCAGGCTGGCCTCAGACTTGCAGCACTCCTCCTGCCTCAGCCTCCCGAGTGTGGGGGATTACAGGTGTGCACTACCACGCCGGGCTGACTGTAAGATTTTGAAAGGAAACCCAAAACTGAGAGCCAAAAGTTGGAAGGCAGAGTTATCATTACCTTTATGAACCAAAAAGCATTCTAGACCTACTCTATTGGGGTAGGGACTAAACCCTAAAAATTCTTACTATAGTTCAGGCCAGTGCTGCACACACTGTGCACAATAAAAACTAAAATGGGTGTGGCGATGCACACCTGAATCCCAGCACTCAGGAGGCTGAGCCAGGAGGATTGCCTCAAATTCCAGGGCAGCTAAGCTACATGTGAGTTCAAGGCCAACCTGAACTTCATAGTGAGACTCTGTCTCAAAAAAACACAAAATATAATAAAACTTATTTTAGGAGCAGGTCCATCATAGGTTGGAGGCCTAGCTCGGTGATAGAATGTTTGCATAAGGCTCTGGGTTTGATCCCCAGCACTGGGATGAGGGGCAA
Source organism: Dolichotis patagonum (assembly GCA_004027295.1). Lineage (NCBI taxonomy): Eukaryota > Metazoa > Chordata > Mammalia > Rodentia > Caviidae > Dolichotis > Dolichotis patagonum. The sequence continues at coordinate 78,147 of PVJX010001952.1, read as the reverse complement.
ATTGTCCCTTGGAAAAGACTTCTGCGTGCCAAGCATAGTGGTGCACACCTATAATTCCACCATGCTGGGAGGCCAGGGCAGGAAGATCACAAGTTCAAGTCCCACCCAGGCAATTTAGCAATTTAGTGAGGCTCTCTCTAAATAAAAAAATAAAAAAGGGCTGGGGGAGGTAGTTCCAAGGGCTTGGGTTCAGTCCCTAGTACTACAAGAAAAGGAAGGAAGGAAGGAAGGAAGGAAGGAAAAAAGAGAAAGGGAAAGAGGGAAAGGGGGAATTAGAAAAGAAAGAAGCCAAGTGTGATGGCACATGTCTGTAATCCCAGCACTTGAGAGGCTGAGGCAGGAGGATCACTGTGAGTTCAAAGCCAGTGTGAGCTACATAGTGAGTTCAAGGCCAACCTGAACTACTAGTGAGACTCTGGCTAAAAAAAACTAAAAAAGAAAAAAGAGACAAGGAAAGGAAGGAAAGAAAGAGTGAAAGGAAGGAAAAAAGAAGAAAGGAAAAGAAAAAGAAGAGAAAGAGAGGAGAGGAGGGAGGATGAGACCCCCCTCCCCCCGGGGATGAGATAGTGAGATTGAGTCTGGTGAGTAAGGTCTATCAGAAGGTGGCTGACATGGGGTTACCTCTGACGAGCCTATCTTCTCGCAAGGGAGATGAATAGCATTTCCTGAGTCCCATGGTTTCTTTGCAGTTCCTTTAGGACTCTGGAGTATCATCCTCCCATGCTCGAGTGCATATGGGAAAGGGTCTTCTGCCTTAAAGAGCTCAGCAATCAGAAGAAGGACCTCTCTCTTCATCCGTGAATCACCTCCCACCCCCAGAATAGGCACAATAAATTCCAGTAAGCTTCACTGACACTCCCACCCTCTTCCCCCAAGGCATTTCTGTTGTTAGCTAACTCAGTAGTTGGTCTTGCAGCTCTGTTAGTAGTTGTTTCCTGTGTCGATTTCATTATACAGGAGAAAAGGAGAACTTCAAGTAGGCCAAAGGGATTGTGGAAATGATGCCCGACTCCCCGAGGTTCACGCTCAGCAGGCCTCTCACTCCTTGCCCCTTTTCAGCAGTATTCCCAGCCAGAGACACTGGTGGAAGAGTACCAGCTGCAGCTAGAGTAATGGAGGAGGGTGAAGGTGATGGCTAGGGCCCCCAAAATACGTCAAGGCCACCAGTACTGGCTACTGGGCAGATGGTTGTCATCTCTGTGGAGGTGCTGGAGAAGTTGGAGGGGACACCAAGGGAGAGGAAATAAGGCAAAGATGAGCTCAGGGCCCCCAGAGAATGGAGCCTTTGTATGGGGTACAGATGTGGGACAAGAGGATGATTGTGTGGGAGAACCGGAAGTCCCACACAGACTGGCACTGCCACAGTCAGTACCAAATTTACCCCTCCTGCTCCAAGAGTTCCCATCCAAAGACCACACATGATCAGGAAAAGCAAAGTGTACCTGAAGGCTGCAAAGGATGAGAAGTTGGCAAAGAGGATGTGCAGCCAGGAGAAAACGAGGGTCCCCCAACCTTTCATTATGACCCCAGACCCAAGGGACAAGAGGCAGAAGGAAAAAGACAGAAGCAGCTTTTACTATATTTACATCCAACAAAACTTGACAGGGAACAATCCTTATTGCACTGGTCAGGGCCCTGGGCGGGTGAGACGTTCCCCAAGATGGAGTGGACAGGAAGGACTGAAGGGGCACCAATTCTTCCCAAAGAGAGCTTGCAACCCCTCTAGCAACTGCTGCCCAGCTTTCAAGGAGCTACAAACCATGGTGCCCCACTTCCCTCCCTTTCTTACTCTGTAAAAACCTCAGAAGCAAGAGGGCTGTGGCTCCAGAATAAATAATTTAAAATAAAATACAAACACTACGGTAGAAAGGCATGGAAAGCCATGGCTCCTTCAGCGATGCAGGGATGAGGGACCCTCACTGGTGGGGAACGAGAACCCTTGCTCCCATTCAGGAGAAGGCTCAGTGGCTGTGTATCTTTCCAGTTGTTTTTTAAAACAAAAACTTCTAAAATGACCAGGGCAATGCACATCTGTGGGTACCCTGCAGAGTAGTTCCTGGAATAGAACAGGGGAGGAACAGAGCCATACCAACTCCCCTCAGTGCTTCCCCAACATCAGCATGAACAAACTGGGAAGGCTGGAGATAGTGAATTGTGACTTTTGGTAACAGTGGGGCCTTCTTCCTGCTGCCCCAGGGGGCCTGGGCTGAACAGGCTTCCCAGCCTGTTCCCCACTCCTCTGTAAAGGGGGACAAGAAATCCTGTTATCTCTAGATTCCCTTCTCCTCAGCTCTCCACCCAGGCTGGAGAGGGAAGCTTAAAGGTCCCTAGCACTCCAGAGGCGCTCCAAAACATTTCCGGCAGTCAATGGCCTTAGGAGAGGGCATCTGTGCCCGTCGCTGCCTCAGCTCCTCCTTGCCCATGCTGCTGGCCAGCTTGTTAAAGGCGGACTTGTACTTCTTGTCAAAGGCCACTGGGGAAAAGAGTGAAAGACAATGCATTAGGAGCCTGGCCTCTCACACTTGGTCCCAAGTCCCTAACTCCCCAAACCCTGTCGGCTACCTCACCTATGTCCACGTGGTCCTTGCCCAGTGCAGCCAATGTTAGAAATAAGATCTCACGGTAGATGCCCCTGGGAAGTCAGAAGGGTGAGTGACAGAGCAAAGTTGGACAGGTCAGGGAGCACCCAGACAGGAGCATCCTACCTCTGCAGGTGCAGGCCAGTGGGAGGGGGCCCCAGAGTTTCCAGGAGGAGCCCCACAGCCTTGTGCACTTCATGGAGTCCAACATGGCGCAGCACTGACTCCAACAACGCCAAGCTAAGACATTCAGGTACCGGGCCTGGCCAGACCACCCGCTGTGGGATCTGGCCTGAGAAGGAAAGAAGGAGGGTCACCAGAATCCTTAAGCTCTAGGTGTGGAACCACCCTTCCCATCCTTAGGCCAAACACCAGACTCACTGTGGAGCCTCCAGAGCACATACAAGGGTGGGCAACTGTTGGGGTCTGGAGTCAGAACATCCCACAGCAGCCGCACCTGCACGGAGGCTGGGTCAGGGGTGAGCCAAGGAGATGGGGCCTGCAGGAGTAGAAAGGAAAGACAGGTTCACAGAGCTGGGGGCAGAGGACAAGAAATGGAGACGTGATGTCCAAAGATACGGAGGGACATTATACACACAGCAAAGGAAAAGAGGGAAAGGAGAGAACGTGGGCTCATAAGAACAAGGACTTTGCTTTATAATGTGTTATACCCCTAGTCCCTGAAAATTTCCTGGACCCTAAAAGATGAACAATAAATAATTGGTGGGGGTCAGGTATATAACTAGTGGCATGGTGCCTGCCTGGCAAGTACAAGGTCCTGAACTCAATTCCCGGTACCTAAATAAATAAATAAATAAATAAATAAACGGTGGGATGAACGGACAGACATTAATGCACCATTCTGCAGGCACCAGGCACTACACATGCTGTGTGTGCTCTGGCACTGTAAGTCAGTATTTACACCATTTTACAGACGACAGAATCCAGCCTCAAAGTGTTGGAGCCCAAGGGCCAGAGTCACACCAGGCACAACAGCCTCCACAGCCTGGGCTCTTTCTACGCTGCCAGGAACACTCAGAACTAAGAGACCAACAGCTGAGCGCCAGGAGGCGGCGTTCAGGAAACAGGGACTACATGGGGACACTAACCTGGGGGTGCGCAGGTCCATCATGGGAGGCCAGCACCAGGCCTGGTAAAATACTAGGCAGGCGCAGCCGTTGGAAATACCACAGAAGGTTCCAGAAGATGATGGGGTGGGCAGCAGGCAGCTCAGGCAATGCCAACACCTCACTCCCCTCATTCTCTACCAGTGACTCCAGCTCCTTCCGCAGCACCAGAGGGCTCAGGTATGCCCATGCCCCATTCTCAACCCGCCGGGGGGCACCCTGTCAGGCACACAGCAGATGGACATGTACCGTGGGCCCATTTTCAGAACTGGCCCCACTCAGCCATTTGGTCCAATGCCTCCCAGGATGCCCCTGGCTCTCAGTGCCCATGTTTGGCCCCTGTAGCTCCCCTCAAAGGGCAACCTGTTCCCCATGCCTCACACCATTGTAACCCAGCCCTTACCCCCATGTGCCCATTGCAGAGCTGGGGCTCGTCCAAGGCAAGGCAGAGCCTGCGGTCACTGAGTACAGGGCCAGGACCCCCAGGGACAGGAGCATCTTTGCTGCCACTGGTGCCAGCAGGGGCAGGCTTGGGGCTGGGGGCGCTGCAGGGGGACAGCAGAGGGGTCAGCTCTTGGGCGGTCACCTCCCTGTCCCACCCACAGCACTGCCCTGCTGTGGGCACCTGGGTCGGGAATCAAAGGTCTGGACACTGAGTAGAGGCACAAAGGGGCAGGCACAGAAGGGACATGTGGTGTTGAGGTTGGAGTCATCAGGTGCCCAACCAGCCATGATCTCCTCATCGTACACCAGTGAGTCACAGGCACGGCACAAGGAGCAGCTGGACAGCAGAATCTATAGGCAAGGAGATGGCAGTGGGTAGGTCCAGCCAGACCTCCAGGCCCCTCTGCAAGCCCTTCATCTATCCCCGAACCCCAGCCAGGCCTCCTTCCCCCTTTCTTCACTTCCGTCCTCTGACAGCCCTGCTGTGTATGGAGTTATCCTCACTTCCAAGGAGGGCTGCTGGCAGGATCCAGGCATGTCACTGAGGCGTTCTAAGGAATGACGGAGGCTCAGGCTACTGACAGAAGACTCTGAGAGGTCCAACTCACTGCCCAGAGAGGCTGAGCTCTGCTATGACATGAGAAAGGTTAGTCAGGGGCCCCAACCTGGCAGCCCTCCAGTTAGCAGCCCTCCCCAGGGCTCCTGGACCTCCCCTTATGGGCCACCTCAGAGGCAGTGGATCCAGGGCGCTCCCGGGGCCGCAGGAGGCTGTCCCTGGGGCTGCAGCGAGCTGGGACAGGAAGGTCAGGTGGCAGCTCTGAAGAGGAGACACGGGAGGCAGGGGAACGCCGGGAAGGCGTGAGCAGCTGCTGGAGGCGGGCACCCAGCCCTCGTCGGGGGGTGCCCATCTCATCCTGGCTTCCACCATCCTTGGGGCCTCGTCCACTAAGCCCTTCCAGGGCTTCCGTGGACTGGGTACTCAGGGCTGAGCCTGAGCCCCCTGGGCTGCCTCCAGGTGCCAGCTCCTCCCCTGTCAGGCTCAGGTCTGAAAGACTCCCATCGTGCCAGAGCACAGGTGATCCCCGGGGTTCCAGGACTCCCAAAGCCTCTATCACTGCAGAACGGAAGAGAATACAGACTGGAGGAAGGTGAAGCCCCACCTGTCCTCCAGCTGACTCTTCTTAAGCAAACACAATTCCTGGGTGCATAAACTCTGGCTCCACAACCCCTCCATGACCGTGACATTTTGGGTTAGGTCCCCTCACACTCTACAGTCTGCACCACCAAGTGCCACCCTTCCCACCCTGGCCCTGGTCTTCCCCTTTTGAGGGCAGGTGGTTAGGAGACCTAACTGGGAAGAGCAGGGCGGGCCAGACAACGGCACTCACTATGGGCTACACCAGCCTCCACAGTGGGCTGCGCCCCTCGGGCACTGCCCAGGCTGCCACTCTTCACCAGGCGCCCAGTGGGTGAGGCCGGGTCCCGCAGACTTCGCCCGGCCCAAGTGGTCTGGCGCTGAAGTGGGCGGGTAGGGGAAGGGCGCTGCAGATAGGACTCTGTGAGAGACAGGGAGGGAGGGGTGCAGGAGTGTTAGCTAGAAACCTACCCTCTTCTTCCAAAGCAGAGCTCCTTGGTGGACCTGGGTTTGCAGGGTCCTCAGGACAGAACTTTACCCTTTTGTTATAGTGTAGTTTACCCATCCCTGGAAAGCCCATGTCAACAAATAGACCAGCCCCAGCCCTCCATGCCCATCTCCCCACTCCCCACCCACCTGTCCGGGAGCTGTCTGCTTCCTGGGGAGCTGCTGCCTGCTGCTGCTGCTGTTGCTGCTGCTGCCGCCGCCTGTCTCTCAAGGGCTGGCGAAACTGAGCAGCCCCCAGTACAACATTCCGGAGCTTGGCCCAGCGCAGACGTCCACCTGGTGTACCTGATGGCCATTTGCTTTCCAGCACAGCCTGCCAGACACAACACCCATCAAGGTGGCTACTGCCATTCCTGACCCAACTAGATGCCCACTTCCCACCCCAGAGTCCAGAAACCTTTTCCTCAAAATAGCCTGCCCAGCACTGTGAGCATGGCTCAGCCAAGAAGGGAAAGAGGCAGATGCCAGTTGCTGCCCCTGAGGACCTACAAGAAGCACAGAGTCATGGAGAAAGTCTGCATCCAACCGCTATTATTTATAAACTATAGGGCAGGGCTGGGGATATAACTCAGCGGTGTAAGTGCCTGCCTGGCAAGTGCAAGGTCCTGAGTTTGATTCCTGTTATAAAAACTATAGGGCTCAAAAATGACAAAACTAAAAATAAACTATAGGGCTTTGTAGAAATGATCTTAGATTTTGGTCATTAAGTTTCCTCAACTAAATCACGTACATACTTGTAATCCCAGGACATTGGGAGACTGAGGTAGGAACATTGCAAGTTCAAATCCTGCCTGAATAACTTAGCAAGAACCTGTTGCAAAATATAAAAGGTCTAGAGATGTAGCTCAGTGGTAGAGCTTTTGGTCCCCAGTCCTGAGGGAAGGGAGCGGGGCACAAGGCCAGGAGTGATGGCACATACCTGTAATCCTAGGACAGGAGGACCCCTGAGTTTGAGGCCAACCTAGACTACACCCTATTTCTGAACAAACAAACAGAAACTGAACTCAGGTAACAGATTTGCCTCTGCTCATGCTCTAACACCTAACTTGTCCACTGTGGGACCTTTGGCAAGCCATAAATTCTTTGCAACCTCATCTGTAAGACAGGGATAGGGCCGGGGATTTAGCTCAGTGGCTTAAGTGCCTGCCTGGCAAGCACAAGGTCATGAGTTCGATCCCCGGTACTGACAAAAAAAAAAAAAAAAAAAAAAAAGACAGGGATAATCATTCTACTCCATGAGCTACTCCACTTTATCGTGGAGATGAAGTGATCTACATTATACAGTGCATCTGGAGCAGTGCCTGACACTTTGACTAACACTATTAGCTCTAGTCAGGGTCATTGTGCGTGATAAAGTAGCCAAGTACGAAAAAAACAAACAAGCAAACAAACGCTATCAGCCCAGATGTAGTGGTGCACACCTAGAATCCTAACACTTTGGGAGGCTGAGGCAGAAAGATCACAAATTCAAACCCAGTGTAGGTAGTTTAGTGACTCTATGAAGCCCTGTCTCAAAAACAAAAAATAACAAAAAAGGTGGCCAATATGAAACAAAAATTAAAAATGTCAGTGCTCAGGTACCCTGGTAGCACAGTGGACACCAGTGGCCCACGACCTGGCTGAACTGCACAGACCCTAGCACCAGAAGCAGTGTCCTTCCCACACATGCCTTGCTCCCACAGAAGTACCTTGTTGTAGTAACCATAGGTGATAGTGTTGGGCACAATGCCCGCCCGCCGCATCTCCAGCATGACCCGCACAGACAGTACAGGCTGCCCGTAGTGTGAACAGAGCTGCATCAGCACCCGGTAACACACCTGGGCCGAGAGAGGCAGAAACTCACTGCAGCCTAGATCCTCAAGTCTCAGCAAGCCTTGCCCGCCACAACCTCCCAATTTCCCTGGCCCAGGTGGCTCCTTCCTGCTGATGCTGCCACCTGAAGTTCTGTGCTACACCCAAAACATACTCATTCACTTCGCGACGTTTACATGTGCTCTGCTCTGGGCGCCCCTCTGCTCTCCCTGGTGTCTAGCAAGATTCCCACTCACAGCTGCAGTGCTGCACAAGCCTCACTGGGACCAGGCTCGGGCAGAACCACACACCTCAGGGTCGCCTACCTCGTCGGGAAGCACCACCTTGCGGCTCTCCATCTCTCGAAGTACATGGTAGGCTGTGTGCAGTGCTCGAACTCGGGAGGGTGCTAAGCGCACATAGGCAGGAAGACACAGGAACCAGAGTCCATAGCAGTGTCCCAGCAGACACCGGGCCCACAGCTCAGGCACCACTGCTGACTTCTGTGCCATGCGCTGTGCAACCTTCATCTCCTAGGTGGGACAGGGGCACACCAGGGTGAGGAGAGTGCTGGGGCAGGTCTTAAAACGGCTTGGGGAAGCTGGAGGTGGCATACACCTGTAAACCCAGCAGTCTGGGAGGCTGAAGCAGGGGGATCAAAAGTTTGAGTACAGCCTAGGCAACTTAGAAACTTAGAGAGGCCCTGTCTCAAAATAAAAAATAAACAGGGCTAAGGATATACCTCTGTGCACAGGGGTTGGGCATAATCCCCACTACAGAAAGAAAAGGAAAGAGAAAGAAAGAAACAAAAGAGAAGCAGCAGCTTCCCTGGTGTAGGGCCTGTGCTCTGATGAGGAAGGGGATGGGGTCCTACATAGGGTGCAGCCCCCCTCCAGGGGCTTTGGGCAGAAAGGCTTGGCCCTCAGCATGGGCAGGTGCCCAGAAAAAGGCAGCCAGCCCCTGGATTCCCAGAGTGCTCAGGAGACAGAGATGGTGATGTTAATGGCAACCATGACAACGGTAACAATGAAGAGTGTGTATGTGCTTTTTATGTCCAAGCAACCTTATCATATACCATTATTTCCCCCATTTTGCAAAGAAACTGAAACAGTAGCCCTTGGCCTGAACCAAGTTGCCTTGCGGAGCCTACCTGTTGCTTACCTGTTTTGTACGGCGAGGGGCGGGACTGCTAGGAGCACTACGGGTTGGCCCTGGCACAGGCAGGGACCCCGCTTGTTCTTGAGGAGACTCAAATAGCTCTGCCCGTAGTTCTGGGAACCCATCATAGCTGCAGGAACAGAGACAGACAACATCTAGAGCATGTCTGCACATGCCAAGTAACTGGACTCCATTGGCCTGGAGACCCTTGAAGAACAAGAGACTTGG
>PVJX010001952.1:15898-69078 GCA_004027295.1 Dolichotis patagonum | reverse complement strand
GGCATAAGTTGGGTACAGAGTGAGCCAGGGTGTCCTTGGGATGGGGTTCCCCAGGAAAGCATATCCACAGGAAACAGTGCTAGCTCCACAGCTGGGAGATAGAGCCAGGAATGGCCACAGTGAGGCCAGGAAGCAGGCCATGTACACGGGCTGTGATAACACCAGGGACACCATCCCCGTCACAGCTGTGTTATAGGATTGTACTTGCTTCTTCTTCTTCTTCGTTTTTTTTTTTTTTTCTGGTAGCAGGGATCAAACTCATGACCTTGCACTTGCCAGACAGGTGCTTATGCCACTGAGCTAAATCCCCGGCCCTGAGAGTTGTACTTATAGTGGCCCAGGGGCCACTTCCAGAAAACTGGAAGAAGGTACTGAGCACACGGAGAAGAGACGCCTGATACCTTGTCAACACAAGAGTCAAAAAACTCGAGGGCAGCATGCCGTGAAGAGCCGAAAGAGCATTCTTCAATAAACTGGGAGAACATCTGTGTGTGCAGCAGCTGGGAGTACAGCTTGTGACTGGAACGTTCTCGGGACTTGAGGAAACCTGCGAGGACAAGAATAGAGTGGGGAGAGGATGTCACCAGGACACTCTTCACAGCCATCCCTTCCCTGTCTCCTCAGGACCCATGGCCATCAAAGCTGCCCTCTCTTTGACCCCTATTGCACAAATGCCTCACAGGCCAGATGACCAGCTCAGTTCCTCCAGCACCATGCTCCCTCAGAGTCCCTCTTTGACCTGTCTGCCCCACTGTCACAGCACTCAACAGAGCTTTGCCATGAGTGACTGTGTGCACCCCATGGCTAGGCTTTCAGATAGAAGGGCCATATCTGGCTCCTCAGACTCAAAGGAGGAAGCTCCTTTGGCTGAGTGAAGGAGAAGCAACCAAGTGACTCCCAGTCCCTGCTGCAGTCCTTGTCCAGCCCTTGGCCACTCCCTCCCAGAATGCCTCTTCCCAGCAGACAAGCCTTCTTTACCCTGAAGGAAGAAAAGGTTGTCCACATCGCGCGCACCCTCAGAGGGGGCCTGAGTGAGCGGGCGCAGGAAGTCCCGGTAGCCTTTGAGCAGACAGGCCATGAAGCGCAGGAAGGCTCCCTGGACCTCCCGCTCCAGGCGAGCCCGCCGGCCACATACTGCCTCATAGTCTGTCAGCAGAAACTCCAGGGATGCCTCCTCCTCAGGTCCTGTATAAGCTGGGGGCCAAGCATGCCTGAGAGTCAGGGCCCGGCCCACAGCACTCGTCCCAGCCCCACTCCTCACGCTGAAGTCTCCACCCCTGTCTCCAGCCTCCAGATGGCCCACACGAATGCCACTGGCAGCTAAGAAATCTCCAGGGAAGAGCTTTGAGCCTCCCCAGTGACAAACTGGACCTTCCTGAAGCATTCAGCAATGCAATCTGCCTTGCCCTCACACTTCACTAGGAATTTGAACCCACTTTCTCCCACCAGATCCTCATTCCTCTGGCCTCAAAGGGGGCTCCCATACTGGAGGACTGAGTAATGGCACTTCCTGCCCCCAGACCACCCAGGTCTCTCACTCTGGTCCAGTTGCTGGTACAGGTTTGTCAGTGTGGCCAGCAGAACCTTGTAGGGTCTGCGGGGCAGGGTCCGAGGAGAGAGGGGCTTCTTTTCTTCTGTCCTGAGAGACAAACACAGGAACAAGAATGACAAAACCCTTTGAGAGCCTCTCCCACTTTTTTTTTTTTTTTGAGACAAGGTCTCACTATGCAGTTCAGGCTGGCCTTGAGCTCATTTTGTAGCTCAGGCTGATCTTGAAGTCACAAGGATCCTCCTGCCACAGCCTCTCAAGTGCTGGGACTACAGGTGTGTGCCACCATGCCTGGCTTCCTCTCCCACTTTTTGCCTGATGCTCTTTGTAAGCCAACAGCAGCCCACATGCCAGCACAAACCCCTGTAACCCCATATGACACCCAGCTGCCTCTTACTGGAAGAGTGTGTTCGTGTCAAGATCAACACAGATGACATCAGCAGGTGGGTCGTGCAGATCGAAGTAGCTGGAGTGGATGCCCACAATGAAGGGCACAGGGGCACTCAGCACATCTGCCAGTACCAGAGGGCACAGCGGAATATAGGGGCATTGCCAGTGCAGTGGGAAGATCATCTGAAGCACCAGGAAGGGAGAACCATTAAGCAATGATGGGGCAACAGCAGGGGGTACAGGGGGCAATAAGCTGACTGAGGATCCTCCTCCCAGGAAGGAGTCCAGGGATGGAAAGAACAGCACTTCTGTGGAAGGCGGACAGGGCAAAATGGCACTCACTGAAACGAGGGCCTCGCAGACACTGGTGAGCAGGTCTGGCCGCAGCGAGTGGACCAGTAGCTTGTGCTCTGTGAGCACAGCCAGCAGCAGTGTGACAGCCAGCTCAGGGCCCAGGCTCTGCAGCAGCTGCAAGAAGCTGGCACCACTGTAGGCAATGACAGGGCGGGACGCAGGTCATCTGGAGACTCTTCTCCAGACACCGGCACAGTGCAGACCTCAACAGATGTCCACCTGCCTGGCACCGACCATGCTCCCAGTCATAAAAGGTACCCTCCCAACCTGGGCACATACCTGAGGGGCAGGGGCGAGGACACAGGTTGACAGAGGAGCAGGTTGTCATAGGGAGACATCTGGGAGAGCAGAGGAACGGGGGTCAGGATGCTGATGGCAGCCCTGCAGCTCCCTCCACCTACCCGCCCACCCAGCCCCAAATGCAAACATCACCTGCACTAGGATGCGGGGTCTCTGTGGGGAGGGGAATGGCACGTTGTGAATGAAGTGGGAGATGTGCCTGGGGGGAGAGGGAAAGTGGTGAGGCAGACACTGCAGCCTCTCCTGTCACCCTCCCGTATCCTCTCATCCTTTAGTACCTCACTCCTCCCTGAACCCCACTTTGAAATCTGCATCAGCCATCATGAATTTGTGCAGCTGGATGTGGTAGCGCACACCTCTGATCTTAGCACTTGGGAGGCTGTGGTACAAGGTCACCATCAGGCCAGCCTGGGATACATAGTGAGTTTAAAACCAGCCTGAATTGAACTACATAGTGAGACCCTATCTCAAAAAATAAATAAATAAATAGGGCCAGGGATTTAGCTCAGCACTGTAAGCACCTGCCTGACAAGCACAAGATTGTGAGTTCGATCTCCAGTACCAAAATAAATAAATAAATAAAATTTTAAAACATAAAATAAAAGTAACAGTAATTTGTGCAACTTAAAACACAGGTTCCCTCTTGGCATACACAGCCCTGTCAGCACTAAACTAGTAAGTATAGGTTTAACTTCAGGGCCCCTCCCCTCTACCAATGACATTTTTTGTTGTTGTTGTTCAGGCAGTATTAGGGACTGAATCTAGGGCTTTTGCACTAAGCTACTTTCCCAGCACTTTTTAATACATTTTATTCTGAAGCAGTCTCACTGAGTTGCCTAAATTGGGCTGGAACTTGTGATCCTCCTGCCTCAGCCTCCCAGAGTACTGGAATTACATACACGTTGCCACCTGGCCCAGCTTAGCAACAATTTTCCCAGTGAACTAACTGTCCAATCACACACAGAAGCCTATCCTCTACCTCTGTGCCAACCTCCCCCATCCCCCTATAATCCCTTCCCAGTGTTGGGGGAACCCTGCTCACGCTTCCAATGGCAGGCGGTGAGGGCCCGAGACAGAGTAGCGGTACAGGAAGGTGAGGAAGGCACGGAAGGCAGGGAAGGCAGGCCAGCGGGACAGCACAGCAATGGCCCTCCGGCTGCGCACAGCCCGGCCCCCTAGTGCCCGGCCCCGCTCCACGGCACTCAGCAGGCCTAGTGCCCGTGCCTGCCGCTCAGACAGCCTGGCCCGTGGGAACGCCTCGTAGAACTGCAGGGCAGCACCGTACACCTGGCAGGGCACAAAGGGGTGGTCAGAGGACCCTGCAGAGCCCAGACCCCTAACCATACTCAGCATACCCACCTTATCACCAGCGGCACCCGTAAGCACAAAGGTGGAGAAGACGGGCACCGGGTACTTGGTCTGGGCAGGCCAGCACTCGATGGTGGCCCCCATGGGCAGGCAGAAGACGGGCACTGACTCAGGAAGTGGGAAGGCCTCGTTGTCCTCCTCTGGGTAGCGGCCCAGAAGTTCTGCACCCCGGCAGAGTGAGGAGTACCGAAAGAGGGATTCCATCAGACCCCAGGAGAGGACTCGGGGGATCCCAGAGAAGGTATCAACCAGGACACGGAAGGACAAAGGGTCACTCACCTGCCTCATACACCAGCGTGTTGGCCTTGGCCAGGCCTACCTTGTAGCACAGGTACACTGCCGGGCCCCACTGCCCAAGGATGGCAAGAGACAAGCAGACATACAGCTAGCCAAGGTTTCTGGGTCCCTTTCCTCTCCCACCCCAAAGTGATCCTTTGTCTTCGGAGCCCCACTAAACCCTGTCCTCCAAGCCCAGTCACCCTCTGGGCTGGTCCTGGTATGAGGCCTTGGTCCCAGACTGCCCTCTGTGCCCTCTGTGTCCATACCCTCACACCAGTGGCCCCGGTCTCAGCTTCTGGCCCCATGGCCCCACTCACCATGCCAGGGTTGAGGTTGCGGGGCAGTCGGCAATAGGTATGAGGAGTGCCCTCACCCTTGCTGGGCAGCACCAGGCAGAGGTCAGTGATGCCCAGAGCATGTAACCCTGCCCCCTCTGCTGCCCGTCGGTAAGTGAGGTAGGTGCGGGGATGCCCAGGGCCCGGAGGGGCCAGGTTGGCTGAGTGGCTGTAGGGTGTTGTGTCAAGCACTTGGAAGCCAGGCTTGGGTCGGTCCTTCCCTTCATAATACACCCTTGGCACAGACAGCAAAAAGACATCAAGAGCTCAACAGAGAAGAGAGCCCACCCTTGCCAGACCTGCCAAACCTAGCTCCCCAAACCCCTCACCCTTGGCCTCACACCCTGATCCCAGAGCCAACTCCTTGTGCACTCTGCCTTACAGGACCCTATGCCCCCTTGTACCCTTGGCTCCACATCTCTGTCAGTCACAATCCCACAGGCTTCCCACCTCGCTGATGCTCTTGAATAAACACTAAGCACTGGCAGACTCTGGGCTAAGCCCCTCATGGCGTGGGTATCTTTAATCTTTAAACTGCCCTACAAAGATTATCCTCTTTTTTTTCTGAGAGTATTGGTGATTGAATGCAGGACCCTTCACCCCAAGGTGTATCCCTAGTTCTTTTGTTTGTTTTCTTTTAAATTATTAATATTTTTTGAGATGAGGGTCATGCTAAGTTGCCAGGCTGGGTTCAAACTTACGATCCTCCTACCTCAGCCTCCTAGAGAGCTGGGATTACAGGTGTGTGTCACCATGCCTGGCTAGTATACCCATCTTGCAGATGAGCAATCAGGCCCTCAGAGGGTCTCCATAGCCTAGCCAAGACCAGATGGCTGGCCAGCAACAATACTTGCATGCGATCCCAAACCTAAGAGGACAGCACCCATGTGGCCTCAGTTCCTGGCCTTGGGCCCATGCCTTACCCCATATCCCTCCTACCACTGTCTCACCCCTAGTCCCTCCCAGTCTCCCCAGGTGCCACCAAAGGCAGGAGCACACACCCCAGCTCAACGAGGGGTGGCTTGTCACGACCCCTTCGATAGCAGATGATGGGCTGGGTTCCACCCAGGAGCCCAGCACTCAATTCCAAAGGGTGGCCCCCGGCAGAAGTCTGGATGCAGGTGTAGCCCTGGGGCACCTCCTCGCCCAGTGCCCTGGCGATGACTGCCACATCTGTGATGGGCTCAGCTGGTCGGGAAGGGCGCCGGAGCCCACTGGGTTCAGGAATCCACGTCTCCTCAGGGATAGGTGCTCTGTTTCCCGCAAGACCAGCTACCACGAAATAATCCACCAGCCGGGGGGGCCGCTCCTCTGCCATGACACCCCCTTCACTCACAGCATCTAAAATGGTCAAGTAGGGGAGATAGAGCAAAGGAGTCTGGTGTGCCATGGCAACCAGAGTGGTATTCCCCACCCTGCCTTCCTCTTCCTGGTCCTTCCAAGGAAAGTGGCATACGTGGTCAGCCAATCCTGAACTCCCCCACCTGTGACATCATAAGCTTTCACCACCTGCTTCAGCTCCTTAAAGAGAGCAGGTCCCTCTCATTAAGTGGGACCTCTTCAAAGAACCCAAACTCCAATCTACCACATACAGTCAACAGGGTTCTGATATCCTATTGCCTGTAACCCTTTTAAAGGGCCCACCCATCTTCATTCCTCATACATAAAGTAAAAATGTCACTGTGACCAGTCTTTTCTGTGATGACATCACCCATGCTGGCCATGACATCATACCAACCTTAATTTTTTTTAAAAAGGTTTCTGGCTTTCTTGCTCTGCTTATGACATTAAGGACCTCCCGACCCAGTTAATGCTCTTTAAAAAGCCCACTCCTGGACTGGGGATATAGTTCAACAGTACAGTGCCTGCCTGGCAAACGTGAGGTCCTGAGTTTGATTCCTGGCACCAAAATAAATAAACAAACAAACAGCCCACTCTTAAATTTCTAAGAGGACACCATGGGTTTCTTGGAAAACACACAAAATCCAAGCTTCAGTTTCTTTTCATTGGACTCTTTTCTTATTTTCTAGCTTACGTCCACCAGTCTGGCCAACCGGTGCCCACCCTCTTGCCTCTAGGGTCTATGGGTACCTCCAGTTAGGATCAAAATGGCTGTGGGAGGTAGTCGCGGCTACATCATGTCCTTTGCAGCAGAGCCCCCAGAAAGACAGGCCCCTAAGTAACTTTTCTCACCTGCCTCCATCGCCCGACCCGGGGAGTAGGAGCCCCAAGGGTCCTGAGGCGCCCTGGGGTGCAGAAGCTGGGAAAGAGCCTGATGGGTGGCTTGCAGCAGGAGACAGGAGGCGTGGGGGTGCTTTGGAGGGGAAGGGAGGCGACTTCCTGAAACAGTGAGGGGAAGCTACAGCTCGGCAGAAGTTGGCCTATGGGTGTGTGCGGTGTCACTGTGGTGGCTGGGGAGGGGGTGGTGCAGCTGAAGGTGCCAGCACAGCATACTGCCCAGCCAGGGCCTCAGACCAAAAGCCCTGAGAGCAAGGAGAGGATACTCTGAATGGCTCCAAGATGCACCCCAGGAAACCGGCAGTAAAGGCATCTCCGGGAGAGGGGCTCTCTGCTTAACCTGGCCTCTGGACACATGAGCACCAACCAACCCCTGCTAAATTTAGCCTGGTGTCTAGGAGGTGAAGCCAGGAGCCAGCGTCAACCCCCGATTTAACTGGGCACGGCTCCCTCCCTCATGTGCTGGAAGCGAATGAGCGTCCCGTGCTCAAGGCAGCATGCAGAGGCGACTAGGTGGAACAGCTCCAAGCGCAGGAGGGTGGCCCCACCCGCCGGACCTGTGGCGGAGGAGGGTCCTACAGGGGCAGCCCTTCCCCTTGGGGCAGGCACGCAGCCTCGGCCAGCCCGGGTCCCCACGCCCACGTGGGTGTGGGTCGGCAGGAAGTTAGGGCTGGGGCTGAGGACGCGCCAGCCCCGAGGACGTGACGGCACAGCACGGCCGGCGCGTGACCCGACGCGAGATGCTCGTGCTCCGCACCCGAGGAGACAGGAGGGGCGCGGAGTGCCCAGCGCCGCGGGCTCGCTCGGTCTGCGCCCTCCCCTCCACTTTCACTTCCCCAGCAAGGAGGAAGCGGAACCACATGTGCGCTGGGGCACAGCTGGGGTTGCCCCCGCCGGCCGCCTTCCCACCCTTCCCGCCCGGCCCGGCCCGGCCCGGCCCCTACTTGCCTGCCCCGTGGCTCCCCGGCCGGCCGGCCCGCGGCGGGGGGCTCCAGGGCGGGCTGGCAGGCCGGCGGGCGGTGGGGCTACCCGGCCCCGGACATGGCGCCCCCGGCTCGGGCGCCGCGCCCGCCCAAGCGGCGAGCGGAGGAAGAAGAGGCGCCGAGGGCAGCGGGGCTCCGGGAAGGGAGAGCTGGGCGGTCCCAGCGTCCCCGCCGCGCTGCGCCACGCGGGGACTATGTTGCCGCACCGCGAGCTGGGGCCGCGCGGTCCTTCCCGCTAAGGCGGCGCCGGGGGCCCAGCGCTCCTTCGTGCGCCCCGTTTTCTCGACTGCCCCCCACCCCCCCCTCCTGGACTGCGGGCGCCGCCACCCCCCCACCCCGGCCGTCGGCCGTGACCCGGCTAGCGCCTGCCCAACACCCAGCCGCCTGCAGCGCGACCCCTGGCGGCTGGGAGGGCCCCTTGCACCCAGCTGGTTTTTTTCACCGCTCAGTTGATGCCCGCGGACACTGACCCTAGGTGGCCCTAAAGTCCAAGGCGTGTACCCGTCCACCCTAGATCCCACGATCAGATGTGGTGTGCTGGGCCACAGTGGAGGCTTGAAAGCCTAGACCTGCGGTCCCTGATGGCTCCCCCTATCTTCATGTTTGATATACATTGCATTCCCTTCAGGCCAGAGCCAGAAGCTCTCAGTTCTCTTTTCTGAAAATGACAAAAGAGCTTTGAAGAGAGGGAGGGGGAGAACCCAAAACTGCAGGGAGTGGAACAGCACGGAGGCGGGCTGAGGATGGCCAGTTGAGAAAAAAGCAGAGGCCCAGAAGCCAAAGGGATGGCAAACTGATGCAGAATGAGGAAACCTCTTCACGACATGGGTGGGAAGCAGGAACTGCTTAATTAAAACTCAGATAAATGAGAGCATGGTGGAGGGGCTTTCCTGAGAGAGGCTTGTCTAGGTCCTTGAGGTATAACTTGAGCTGAGAGAGACTCCTTAAAGTTTAGCTGTTGAATCCCTTCTCAAAAGCCAGGCTAGGCGCTAAGGAAGAGGAGGAACTTATCTGGCCAGCCAGGGTCTCTGTCCCCAGTGCTGTCTACAGCAGAGCCCCAGACATGAGGGCACATGAGGTGACATCCTGCTGTATGGAAGCTACCTCCATCCTATGGTCCCACATCCAACTTAAGGTCTGAGGTTGGCAGGCCTTCCACCAACTACAGCAGTACGAAAAAGACACAAAAAGCTTGACAGAGAAAGGTCTTGTGGCCCAGGAACTCACTACATCTCCAGCTACATGCCAAACAGCAGCCAACCACAGGATTTAGCAGGATTTTTTTATTAACATATAATATATTTAATAAAAAATAGTATCCACTCTGGCTCTCTCCTCCATTGCAAGGGGAAGAGTGGTGAGGAGGGGCTGGCACTGCCCACCCCTAGGCATCTGGACAAACCCTGCCTCTGGGGTTCCTCTACCCCCTGCTTTCCAACAGGCTCTGACCTCCAGATAGACGGTTTTCAAAGTTACAAGTGCTTTAGGCCCTCCCTTGAGCTCCCCCAGGCCATCCGTCACATAGAATCCAGGAGCTGCCTAGACAAACCCCTTGCCATTTCTCATTCTTAGAGTCCTTCATTCATTTCAGAAAGAGAATCTGAGGACAGAGAGTGGAGTCTCTACTGGCAAGGGGAAGGGAGGAAAGGGACAGTGATGGGGCGGGGTCAAGAAGGATGGTGGTGAGGCCCCTCACTGTAGCCGATCACTGCGGAAGGAATCTTCCACAGCAGGATCTGGCAGCAGGGCGCAGGGGTCACTCAGCATGTTTAGCCCTTCCAGGCCCAGTGGCTCCATATGCAGCTCATCTTCCAGCCCCAGCCCAAGCTCCAGCCCAGCTGCTGACACCTCAAAGCCAGGAACTCCAGCCAGGGCTGCTGCAATTTCCTTCGAGAAACCTGGGGAGGAGTCTCCTGTGGGTAGAAGAGGAGGATGAGAACCCTATGCCTGTGATCTCCCAAGGGCCCTCGACCACAAAGGTCAGCAAAGGTATCACTGCCTTCTTCTACTCCATGTTACTCCTTACCACCTCACCTGTGAGGATGACATTAGGTCCTGAGCCATGGCGGGAACAATGGGTCAAGTTCTGGTGATTGAGGGTGTGAGGGTTCTGAGGGCCACCTGATGACCCCTCAGCCCCTAAAAATCCAGGCCCCTCAGAAAAGCCAGAGGGATCCAGCACCAGGCTGGTCGATGGAGTCTCCATGCTGAATGTCTCCGGCTACGGACACAGAGAGACCTTGAGAAAGTCTCCTGACACGTCTGTCCCCTTTGCCCAGCCATCTTCATCCACCCCAAGAATGGAGGCACAGACAGAGGGAGGTGGCAGCAAGCAGAGCAACAGAAGCAAGCACGGGGCCCGAAGTCCATGTGGGCACCGTACCTGCTGGGCCAGAGAGTGTGCATGCCAGGAAGAGAACGGGTCAAGGCGGAGTCATCAAAGAGCAAGCTGAGCAGAAACAGAGGGGCAGAGGGGGGTCAAACGCGGGAAGACAGGAGCCCCAAGCTGGCAGTGCTGTAACCCAGGGTGAGGGCAGACTCTTCCCAATTTGCAGTGTACCAGAGAGAGCTCTGCTCCAGCCCCCAGACCTGTTCCCCTTTCCCCTGCCTTAAGAGTGCAGACCCTAAATACTCACATTCCCCTGGCTGAAGTCGTTCCCTGGCCGGTGGTAAGCCTGCTGCACAGGTCCACTGGACCCAGAGGGGTATGGAGTCCCGAAATGAGGCTGCCCACCTGAGGGCTGCACCAAGCAGGCCTGAGAGGGCAGCCCCGGCTGCTGTGAAGCCTTCGGGGTCAGGGGCTGGGTAGGGAGAACCAGACTTGGGGGACTGTATGGATATGGGGGCAGCCGCTGGTCAGTAGGCAGTTTACTGGTGTCCAGGGGGACGCCCTGAAAAGAAGTGAGGAGAAAGGGGGACACTTAGCCTCAGGTGCGCTCCCCTAAAAACTCTTAACCAGAGCTTCCCACCCTCTAAGCGGCATCCATTCTAAACACAGACACGACATGATCCCCACTGCCCCGGCACTGGGGCTGGCAGCAGTCACTAAACAGTGCTGAGTGAGGCCAATGCAAGGAAACATCTACTGCAGACACGGCTGTATGTCAACTGTGGGACCCAAGCAGTGGCCAGTAACAAACACTGGTGCCTGCTGATGCCACAGTGCAGCTGGGGGCTGCTGTCCTGAAGCCCTGAAGAGGTCAGAGGAAGTGGGAAAGGAAGGAAGGAAAGCAGGAAAGGAGGGAAGGAAGTTCTCTTATCCCAGGTTCTAGAGGAGCAGAGTACACAGTAGCCTAGCCTCAGTCTCCCCTGCAGGACAGGTTAAGATGGAACACAGCACACATTCCAGGGAATGGGATAGGGCAGGAGGAAGAGAAAGCAGGGCATCACAATGAAGAGCAGGAAGATCAAGGGGAATGGGAGAGGAAATGGCAAAGGAAGAAAACTTAAAAAGAAAAAAAAGGATAGGGAGGGAAAAAACTAAGAATTTTGGCATTAAGGAAGATACTCCTGAAGTTGAAGAAGAGTTTGGAGTTTCAACCCCAACTCGTCCTAACTTGCTGTGTAAACTTGGGGAGGTAATTTTTCCTATGGACCTGTTTCCTCATCTACACTATACGGGGGTTGGGACTGAGAGTCTCTGACACTAAATTCTGTGAAAAAAGGAGGGGAAGTGGGAGATGAGATAGGATAGGACAGAGGCCCAGGGATAAAAATCAAGACAAGAAAAGACAGGAACCCAGGCATGGTGGTGCATGCCTGTAAATCCCACCACTACAGGAAACTGAGGCAAGAGGATTACATGTTTGAGGCCAGCCTGGGCAACTTAATAACCTAGACTCTATTTCAAAAAAAAAAAAAAAAAATCAGTTAAAGGGAGGGCAGGGAAATGGGGGAAAAAAAAGAATCAAGTTATATCATATGCAAGCACAAATTCTCTATGATGCATGTGATTATTATGCATATCTAAAATGTACAAATAAAATTTGATTGAAGAAAAACAAACATACAACAAAACCAAAACCAAACAAAAAAACAGCAAAGGTTCAATCCCCAAGACCACCAAAAAAAGAAAAAAGAAAAACTGTTGTCTACTAAGCATGCACCTATGCTAGGTGCTTATTTATTTTTGCAGTTTAATCCCAGGGACTACTAAGCTATATTTCAACCCAATTACCTGCCCTTTTGAGACAAGGATGCACTAAATTGCCTAGACTGGGCTCACATTTGTGATCTTCCTGCCTCAGCCTCCTAGAGTGCTGGGATTATAGACATGTGCCACCACACCTAGCTTCTAAGTACTTCACGTATATTACTACATTGGATGTCTTAACTATCCTCCTCTTATAAATGTGACTACTGAAGCCCACAGAAGTCAAATAACTTTAATAATGAAAGAAACAAAAAAAGAAGTCAGGGCCAGGGATATAGCTCAGTGACATA
This sequence comes from Dolichotis patagonum, assembly GCA_004027295.1. Classification (NCBI taxonomy): domain Eukaryota; kingdom Metazoa; phylum Chordata; class Mammalia; order Rodentia; family Caviidae; genus Dolichotis; species Dolichotis patagonum. The sequence continues at coordinate 56,839 of PVJX010001952.1, read as the reverse complement.
AGCACCTGCTTCGCAAGTGCAAGGTCCTGAGTTTGAGTCTCAGTACCAAAAAAAAAGGTCAAATACCTTTTTAAAGGAGATGGCTAGTACACTGAGGCAGAGCCAAGATTTTTAAATCAGACAGCTCAGCCCTAGGGTTTGCACCCATAAGCAAAGGAGACAGAATGGATTCAAGGCGGAGAGGTGGAGAGGACAGTACTGATAGGAGATGGGTGAGACAAGGGGTACAGGAAGTAAGGGGAGAAGTGTTTGAGGAAAGGTGAGAACAGGGCAGAAGCAGAGGGAGACAGACACAGGGAGGGCATCCACGCATACCTGAGTGATGGAAGACAAGGTGGGTGACATTGTTGGCGAAAACTGTTTGGGCAGCTGCTGTTGGGACCTTCTGGCATCCACAGGGCCCGCGGGCAAACTCAGGGGGCTGAGGGGCACACGGCGGTGGCGAGGGGAGGCCCCAGGGGTAGAAGCTGGGTAAGGTGGGGCGCCCAGGATGGGAGAGGAAGTGGAAGAGGAAATGGAAGAAGAGAGGGCCGGAGCACTGAGGGACGGGTGTCCCAGAGAGGTGGCAGGCAATGGGTGGCGGGCCAGGGAGGAGGCGGGCAAGGAGGGGTGACTGTGGGAACCCTGGAGCTGGGGCTGGGGACTGCTCAGGGAAGCCTGGAGGTTGGGATTACTCAGGGAGGACTGTAGGGAGGGGTGGTTGAGAGGTGAATGAAGTCCTGCAGGCACAGACAAAAATCAGAGATGCCAACATTACCGATGAGAAGTGGGTCCCTCTCTGCCCAGGACGACAGACTAATAAGCAGACCATGGAGGTGGCAATACAATGTCCTCCTACTCTGTCCCTGACAGCAAGACTGCCCATCTGGCAGCTGCTTTCCATCTACCCTCTGGGAAAGGCCACATTTACCAGTTCTCATAGGCTGAGAATGGCAGGGAAGGGGTATTGGGATACAGGGCTGGTGGTTGGTGCCAGTCACAGGATCTTGGCTCAAGTATCTCTCCCCTTCTTCAGCTGGAGGGCACGCGGCCAGGATGGCCACTCACCTGGCACATTGTAGCCGGGGCTCAGACCCAGCCCTCCACTAATGCCCAAGTGGGTCATGGTGTGGGTCAGGTTGGAGGTGCTGCCGCCCCCACTCAGGCCGGGGCACGCTGTCTCCTCAGGGTCCAGGGGGGTGGGCAGAGGTGGAGGGAAGTGCAGGTTGGTGAGGTCAGGCAGGGAGCCCCCCGTGCCCATGGCAGGTGGGAGGACAGGCACATTGGCAGGCTGGTCAGGAGACGGGAAGATGCTAGAGGGAGAGAAGAACAAGACAAAGGTAGATGCCAGGGTGCTGGGAGCGGGGAAAGCAGAGGCGGGACTTCATCTCCCCACACTCCCCATTCTTACTTCTAATCCAACTTCCAGGGACACTTACTTAATTCCAGGGACTTCACAGGACCGGGGTCGGGAGGAGGATGAGGACAGCTGAAAAAGGAAACAATGTAGAAATGAGGGTACTGCCCTGTGGGCATGAGGGGCATGGGAGATGGTGGCGGCCCACACCTACCTTCTTGGCATCCCACGGTTTCAGCAGATACTTGTCATCTAATAGGTTCTCCTCCACAGCAGGGACTTGAAATGGAAAGACTGGTGATGAGGAGGCTGGAGCAGGGGTCAGGGGGCAGGACTGGAAGCAGAGGCAGGTGGGGGAAGCCCTGTCCCCACAGCAGCCCAGAAACCTGAGGGCAGGTGACGACCACTGGCAGTGAAGAGCACGTACCTTTGGCGTCCATTTCGCCATCCAGAAAACCTGCAAGGAGCAGCAGAGCTGGCTGCAGTGCCCACTCACCTTCCACGGGCACCGCAGCCAGGGAACTTGGCCACTTACCCCCGCGGCGGCTGGGCAGGACACTTGGAGGGGCGGGGCCTGGATAGCCGTCCTGGGAGCTGGGGTTCATTACACTTGTGTGAAGGGCAGAGTCAGAGCTCGTCCTATAGGAAGCAGACATGAAATGGCAGCAGTGACAGTCCTCTAAGTCTCTAAGCCTGTCCAGCTTCATCAGAATTAGGTTTGGGTGACAGAGTAGTGTCCCAGAAAGCAGGGGTAAGAAGAGACAGGCTGAAAGAAGGTAAGGGCCTCACCTATTAAGTGCAGAAGGCAGTCGAAACAGCTGTCCCTTCTCTGCAGGGAAATTGCCCCAGGGCATCGTCCTGGAGTAGAAAACAAAGTCATTACACAATGGAGTACTACAGGATAAGTCTGAGTCATCTGTAGGCAAAGGGATGCACCTTGAGATCACATTATTATTATTATTTTTTTTTTTTTGGTACCGGGGATCGAACTCATGACCTCGCACTTGCCAGGCAGGCGCTTAAGCCACTGAGCTAAATCCCCGGTCCGAGATCACTTTATTAAGTAAAATGAACCAGACACACAAGCTGAAATATGGCATGGTTTTTCTTATATGTGAAGTCTAAAAATAAATAATTTAAAGAGCAAAGTGGAAGATAGATAATAGGAAACAAGGAGATAGATCTTTTGCAAAAAAGTTGTTCTATGTTTTTGTTGTTATTGTTGTTTTTGAGACGAGATCTCACTTTGTAGTTTAGGCTGGCCTTGAACTCACAGGGATCCTTCTGCCTCAGCCTCCTGAGTGCTACTGGAAAGGGGACCAAGAGATAGCAGGGATTAAAGGGGAAAAGGAAAAGTAAGAAGAGTGAAGATGTGCTGTATCAACTCCCCACAATGCATATGATCATTATATGTTCCAAACACATACTGTTAAAACTTAAAAGAAAGAAAGAAAGTCAAGTCAAGAGGAGGAGAAAGGCTTGCAATGGACAAGAAAGGCAGCATGGGGGTTGGGGCAGCCCAAATGAAAGTGGAGAGGCTGGGCATCAAGTCTTGTGTGTTTTTCTTTTGTGTCTTCTGATGCTGAGACCCACAAATCCCCATCCCCAGTCAGTCTATGAGATCTGGAAATTCCTCTAGTCCTTTCTGCCAGGACAAGCTAAATAGGAACGTTGGAAGCCAGCAGCTCTTAAGAATCCTGGGGCTCAAATGGATATGGTCAGAGAGCCAATAATGTCCCAGCCTGGTACCACCCTGGTAGTGGAGAACAGTTCTCAACTGCCACCCTCCTCTGCCCCTCCCCACCACACACCCCAACTTGGCTATAGTTCCATTGGCTCTACTCTGGCTGAACTGGGAGGCTCGGCTACTCGTGTCAACACAGCCCAGACTGGACTCTGACCACCTACTCCACTCCTGTAGGAGAGGAGGCCCTGTGTCCCAGCCCCTGCCCCAGCCCCTACAGAACACCAAAGAGTGGCAGGGAGATTTGCCTTCCATGGACTCACCTTCGCCAACTGGACTCTGGGGGAGGAGACAAGTAGGCAGGGCTGTAGGGAGAACTGTCAATGTGAACAGCACATGTTAAGGAAGAAAGTGCAGAGGAGATAGGTGGCATAGAGACCAGATGAAAAGACTAAAGGAGCCAGAAGATAGGTATCTTAAGAAACACAGCTGGGGTTGGGGATTTAGCTCAGTGGCATAAGCACCTGCCTGGCAAGGGCAAAGTCATGAATTCCATCCCCAGTACCAAAAACAAAACAAAACAAAACAAAACAAAACAAAACAAAAAAAACACAGCTGGAGCTGGATGTGTGATCCCAGATGCTTGGAAGGTTGAAGGAGGAGGATCATAAGTTCAACCCTAACCTGGGTAATTTAGGGAGAACCTGCCTAAAAACAAACATTAAAAAGAGCTGGAGATAGGGTGGAGGTCCAGCTCAGTGGCCTATGCGCCTGCCTAGCAAGCATGAGGTTGTAAGTGCATCCTCTGTACAAAAAAAAAAAGCCAGAGATATAGCTCAGTTGGTAGAAGAACTCTGGATTCTATCCCTAGTATAAAAAAGAAAAACCTTTCTCCTCTAAGGCACTACAGTAGGGTCAAAGAATAGAAGAAAAGGACTAGAGATGTATCTCAGGGGTACAGTGCTTGCCTAACATGCACAAGGTCCTGGATTCTAGCCCCATCACCAAACACACACAGAATGGAATCAGGCCTGGCACAATCTATGAGACTGGACAGGGCTTAGGTATCACAAGTGTGTAAATTTCTGAGATTGAATGCTGAGAACAAACCAGTGCGGTGGTGCATGCCTGTAATCCCAGTACTTAGGAGGCTGAGGCAGGAGGATCACCATGAGTTTGAGGCCAGGCGGGGCTACCTACATAGTGGGCTCAAGGTCAGCCTCAACTACATAGTGAGTCAACTACAACAAAAATTAAAAATAGGGCTGGGGATTTAGCTCAGTGGCTTAAGTGCCTGCCTGGCAAGCGTAAGGTCGTGAGTTCGAAACCCCGGTACCAAAAAAAAAAAAAAAATTAAAAATAAAAACAGGGCCTGGAAACATATCTCAGTGTGAAGGCCCTGGGTTCAATATCCGGTACTGGACAAAAAAAGAAAGAAAAGAAAGAAAGAAAGAAAGAAAGAAAGAAAGAAAGAAAGAAAGAAAGAAAGAAAGAAAGAAAGAAAGAAAGAAAGAAAGAAAGAAAGAAAAAAGGAAAAAAGAAAAGAAAAGAGAGTTAATAACGTGAGGTGTGAGAAGGGATCACACTTCAATTAACAGGAACTGAATTGGGGAGCTCTGCCTGCACAGGAAAGTAAGCTGACATCTAGGGCCAGCCAGAGAGAAGGCCACAGCTTTGGGTACAATGATTCCCTGTCACCACATCCAGCACAGACACACAGGTTGCAGTCACTTTCCAGGGAGCCTGGATAAAGGTGAGCTTGGAGAAAAGGATGGAACTCGGTGACATTTTGAGTCCCTGGAGAATCCCTCCCCACCCCCAGTGCGGCTCCCACAGCCTGTACAAAGGATATGTGGCGTGGGTATCTTCGGAGTGGGGACACCATCCTGCGGGGGTCTCTCTGTACCCGTTCCACCAGCCCATGATGCCGAGTGCTCCGTGATGAATCCAAAGCTGAGTGAAGGGGGCTCTGCCAAAGTGACAGGTGAATCAGCAGGGGAAGCCACCAGAGAGCCTCTGCTAATCCCAGTTTTGTGTCCACTCACCTGGAACTCAGCCAGGCCACAGCCAATCTGGTTAACATTGGGCAGAGAACCACCATAATGAGAGCTCCTTGTGTACGCCAGCCGCAATTTTTGGGCCTGCAACTAAGAATGTGGGACAAACGGGAATATCAGAGAGGGTTCTGAGCCCTGTTTCTTTGGCTATCCTTGCCATTACTGGCAACAGGATATATCACTATCGCTTTTAAGGTATCTGACAGAAAAAAAAAGCCAGAGTTGGAATAAAGATTCACCAAAACCTGGTGCAAACCACTTACCCCAGCCCCTCTGCAGGCTCCCCATACCCATGAACTCACTAGTATCTCACAGCACCCTACCAAGCAGAGAGAGCCCTGCCACAGGCAGCAGCAGTCTAAGCTGTCCCTGGGGTCACCAGAGGCAAGCCACGGGGATGGGTGTCCTGGGTAGCTCTGTTTTCAGTTCCAAATGTGCCCAGGATGGATTAGAAGAGCTCCACCATTGCCAGCCTCTTCCTTTCACACTCTTTAACAGTGTAGATTTCTCAGAAGGCTCCACAAAACCTGTACCTCTCAAATCGGAAGACCCAAGGGATGCTGGCTCTCCTAGATAGAAAAGTGGTGCCAAAACCAAGGGAGATTTTTTAAAACCCCCGAGTTAGAGAATTCTGAAGAATGGGGGGGGTACACAAACCCACTCTAGCCTGGCCCAGAGCCCTCTCTGGCTCTTGTTTGTGGGAGATATGACCAGCACAGAAGTGAGATACAAACCCTCAACCTAACAAGAGTTAGTCTGTCAGTAGCTCTCTTGTCCCTGATGAGAGGTGAGTATAGCTACTTCCAAGGTTCAGTCACTATCACAAGCCAAACAGACCCAGGGCAAGGCCACGGTGAGAAGGGCAGCTGAGGAGGGGTAAGTTCTGAGTTTCCAAGGTCACAGTGTTGCACATAAGCCAACATTAGAAAAAACTTTTCTGTTCCAGCAGGTCAGCGCTGTGAGCCATTGGCCTCTGGGATACTTAACAACTACTGTTAATACAATATATATGGCAACTCCAACTTTCCAATGGCATAGGCCCTTATGGCCATTTCTGCCTCAAACGATCCCCCTCAGCTGGCCAAGAAACAGCTGAGCTCCAGGTCTAGCCCCAAGTCCCACGCTTTTCTGTATTAAGAAAAGCTAACCAGTACAGGAAAGATAAAGGCTACCAAAAGAGGTTTTTCGACAAACCAAGGCATCATAAAGATAAGAGGCCCAGCTTTGAATTCCTCATAGCCTTTGTCAGGTTGCACAGAAAAGCCCTTAAAATCACAGTCTAGAGGGCAGGCCCTCAAGCTTCTTGTCTTCGTCCTGCCATGATCAAAAGCTCCTACAGGGACCAGTCAATAGTTAGACCACAATCTTCACAGTGGTTAGAGTGGGTTATGAAAGTGTGTGTAGGCATGCACACGCGCGTGCGCGAACACACACACACACACACACACACACACACACACACACACGGAAGATTTGCCTCTCCACCTTTTTCTGTTTTGACTCCAACCAACTGGGGCACGTGGTCCCTAGAGACTCCAAGAAACAAAATACAAAAAACACTAACAGAGTCAAGGGAGATACACACAAAAACACAATCAGAATTACACTTATAGATGCAATCAGTTGGCCCAGCGGAAAGAGCCTTAAAATGTATTTATGTTCCACCATCCCCTCTTGAATTCCTCCCAACTCTTTGCCACGAGGGATCACTGCAATATCCTCACCTGCTGTTGTGAGAATACTGTGTCCCTAAATTAGGACTGCCTAGTAGCTGAACAAACTCCTACCCTGGCTTCCTCCGATATCCAATTCTGGGAAGCAAGGAATCAAGGATAGAAGGCCTTCAGAGGCAGCTTGGTAGAGGCCTTAAAGTTGTTTATCAAATTTCCTAGCAATGAATATTCCTGAAACATAAAAGACTCTCAAAAGACACTCCAGAAATCAACATACAAAGCATTCATCCCCTAGAAGGCTCAGCAAACTTACATGTAGGTGCTCCAAACAACCTGTAGCAACCTGGTTACCCAGCTGTGATTTGAAGCCTCTACCTTTTCAAAGCGGCCACGGCCAAACACCAAGTACCAGTATGTGAGCAGTGGACCTTACCTTCACGTCAGGAAACCACAGAAGTATTTGAAAAAGGAAGCAGAGGAACGGGACGCAGAAGGGGACTTCCTGGCCTGCTACCCAGCACTGCTCCTACTTAAGGGGCTCTTTCCCGTGGGTACCAAAGCGCCAAAGAGTGGCCAATAGGGCAAAGGAACTATTTTGGAGATCACAGATTCAAAGAAGGCAGGTTAGGGACAAGCAAGCTATCCTCCTCAGCCCACAATCCTTGATCAGGGATGCTTCATGCAGTCCTCCAGAGTACTCCGCCAAGGATGCACAGGGACCACCCATCTCCGCCAGACATCAGGGCCCATTCCCCTCTCGGCCCACTCTTGCCGCACGGACTCGGCCCCCAAACTCAATCTCTCTGAGTGTCGGGCTTCCTGGCGAAATCCGCCTCTCTATCCCCGGATCTCAATCCCCGGATCTCAATCTCCCCAGAACACTGCGCCCACCCGCTCTGCCCGTTCCGCCTCCTGGCCGCGGCCCCCGCCCTCGCCCCGCCTCCATAGCCGGCTACCAGGCGCGGCCCCTCACCCGGGTGGAGCCGATGTCCATCATCACCTCCTCGAAGGCCGCCGTCTCCTCGGCCTGACGCTGCTTCTGCAGCGCGATCTTCTCGCTAAACTTGCGCGGATTGGAAGACGAGGCCGCGGCGGAGCCGGGCCCGTTTGCCCCCGACGTCGCCATCTTCCTCCCGCGTCCCTCCCCGCCACCTTCCCAGGACAGGCCACGGCCTCCGCCGCGGGCCCCGGCGCGGCTCCTCCAGCTTTAGCCACCGCCGCCTCCGCGAGCCCCGCGGACCGGCCCCAACCTAGCCCGAACCTCTGGCGCGCGGCCTGCCGGGATCCGTAGTTTGTTTACGTGACCCTCTCACGCTGGTGGGCACGCAACGCAAGGAGGAAGCGGACTCCACTTCCCGGCAGCCCCGCGGGCGCCGCGAGCCGGGACTCTCCCCGCCCCGAGCCCACTCCCCGCGCGAGGGAGTTTGGGAGTAGTAGTCCCAAATCCGCGCCAAACCGACAAACGGGAAGGGGAGAGGGATAAGAAGAGAGGAAGAGGAAGGGAAAGAAGGGGAAAGGAAGGGGTGGAGATAGGAAAGAAGGGAGAGACAAAGGAGGGAAAATTTGGTTATCTTCAGGAAAGGGCACACTGTGAAGGCCTAGTGAAAACAATGAAATCAAGGCTCCTAAAACAGCAGTGGTGAACATCTGGGACTCAAGTCCTCTTTGGCGGGCAACGTGCCCACCCCTGCCCAAAGACAAATGAAGCTGATACCGTAGAGATGTATACAAACATCTTTTATTTGGCTAATGTGTTCCAAAACAAGTCAGTTAGTAAAATAAATTCTAGAGAATACGGCCTATACACAGCCCTCCCTTCCCAAAAATATCTCTGGGGTTGGACATTTCCCTCCCCCTGGGCTCATCAGATATAAAAAATGTTTGGCAGCTCTGTGTTTACCATCTGGGTATGGGACACCATGTCCATGTCCCTCCCCTATTCCTAGGGTGCAGCAGCAGTAGGGGAATCACAGGTCTGCCCTCAAGCCAGCCCAACTGAAATTTTTGCCCCATCCAAAATATGGAACCAAAACAAAAAGCAAGTAGGTCCCTGATACTGAAGTGTTGGGCAGGGCCCACTGCCACCTCTCTGTGCTTTGAGAAAAAGGGGATTTGTTTGGCACTTTAAAAATAGAGGAGTGAGCAGGACTAGGGAGACTAAGGAGGTACCAAAATTGGCAAGGAGAGACTATTTGGCACTAGTGTCCCTGGGAGAAGAGCAGGAGGTATATATAGAAGATAAGAAAAGTATGAAGGGTCCACTGCAGGTGACAGGGTGCCAAAACAGGCTAGAACCAACAGGATGCTGACTCTGGGCCCTGCCCTCTTTATGTTTTTATCCTACAGTGGCTGAGTATCCACCCACCTCCAGCCTCCCCAGTGTCAGTTTGTCCATGTGAGTAGTGTGTGACCTCTGACCCTGGCAGTCAGGGTCTGCTTCAATGCTAATGTCCGCTGATCAAGTCTTTAGTGACTTGACTATGTACTGTTTCTTGGGCTTTGGGTCAGGTTCTTTTCTGCCCATTTCTCTCATTAGACATAATCTAAAAGGCTCCATTCCTATCTCCCAGAGAACTCTGTCCTCATACCTCCCTTCCTCATTCTTTCCTGTTCTCCACACCTTGGGGGAGGGAAGGCTAGAAGCACCTGATAGGCAACTTCCTGCGCCCTACATGGAAGCCCCCTAAATATGGATGAAGAGCAGACCAGTAAGCACGGCAAAACCTGCTAGGAGCAGAATGACCTTGAGGATCCTCTGCTCTGAAGAGGCTAGCTCTTGGGGCAGGATTTCCAGGAAAGTGATATAAAGGAAGGTGCCAGCTGCCATGCCCTCCAGCACAGACTGGGCCAACTGGTGCAGAGGCCCAGCCGACTCTGCCAGAGCAGCACCTAGCCCAATGCCCAGAGGTGTCATGCATGAGAAGAGGATTCCACAGCCAGCTACAACCTGCACCCGAAGGTGGCTCTGCAGCAGCCTCAGGGACAGGCTGACAGCCAGAATACCCTTGTGGAGAAGCAAGGCCAGGCATAGCTCCATGGCTCGAGCCCGGTCTCGCTGTAGTCCCACTGCCAGCCCCTCAAACACTGAGTGCAGAGCCAGAGAGAAGACCAGTACACAGGCACGCAGGGCTGAAGGGGCTGCCGGAGCTCCTCTTGCGTGGGGGACCCCCAGCCCATCATGCCAATGCTGCGGCCCATTGTTCACTGTTCCCAGCAGGGCCCTTGTTTCCTCTCGACGTGGAGGCCCGGACTGCTCCTTGTAAGCCAGTGTGATCTGCTCCATCACCAGGACCAAGAAAAAGCCCATGGCCAGGATGAACTCTTGCAGGGGGAACTGGAGCTGTGGGCAGAGGTGGTAGCTAAATGTCTGGAGACAGGACAAGATCTGATGGAGGCCCAGTTACAAACATAAGTCTCACACAGAACCATTCTTTGTCACACAGTGAAGTGACTTAATCAGAAACACAGAAGGATATACAATCACACAGATTATGGTGTCACACACAAAGCTACATGTAAACCAAAATGGTTCAGCTTTGGCCCTTATTCATGTTTTGGCCCAGACAATTCTTTGTCAGAGAGCTGTGATATACACTGTAGTGTATACAGCAGCATTTCTGACCTTTACCAGTACAATGCCAGGAACAAGTGCAATACCCCTTGCCCAATCCAGTTGTGACAAACAAAAATATTTCCAGAAATTATCAAAAGTTTCCTGGGTACAGCTGGGCATGGTGGCACACGGCTGTAATCCCAGCACTTGGGAGGCTGAAACAGGAGGATCATTGCAAGTTTTCGATCACCCTGGGCTACAAGGTGAACCCAAGGCCAGACTGAAAACAGGAAAAAGATAAAAAAAAATTTTTTTCCTGGGTACAAAACCACCCCAGTTGAGAGTCACTGTTACAGACACCTAAATGTCACATATAGGCATGAAAAAACAGGGTCCCATATGGGCCCATTTTCCAAAATGCTCACAGAGCCATATGATGTCATAGGGATAGTCATACTGTCACAAGGACATTCCTACAGAAGGGACAGTTCACTTGGTCACAGATGTACAGAGGGCTGGTGTTACTTCCTCAGTGTTGGGGGAAAAAGAGCAAGCTCAGGTTTCGGATAACTTCCCTATACCCACCTGTCTCAGTTTTTCCTATAATGAGATTACATTTTGGACTTGATCATTGCCCAAATCCCATTTCTGTGGGCTAAAGCCTTTTTGGTCAGCAACACCAGGTCCCTGGAAATTGCACCCTATCCTTCCCAGTCCTGCAATGAACTTTTATGTCTGAACCTTCAGCAAGTGCGAAGGGAATGAGAGATTCTTGGAGCCCTATTAACAGCAAGGTGACTGGAACAGAGAAATGCAGAGTATGTCACACACAGGTAGGTTTCCTCACTGTCTGGAGAGGTACACTATGGTCACTCAAAGACTGGTGTAGGGGAAAGGAACTCATAGAGTTCTACTCTGTAACTCAAGGTTACAGTTAATAAGATCATAGGCCAAGGGGCTTTCATAGTTAGGGAGTTAACAGATCTAAGAAGCCATCTGTGCAACTGACATGTCCCCCCATCCCTTGGGTCACATGCTGGGACCAATGCTCACGGTCACATGCAGGGCCGCCAGGGCCTCATCTATGGCAGCCAGGTAGTCGGGCAACAGGTCCAGAAGACAGGTGGCCAAAAAGACACCTCCAGCAAAGCAGCTTACTAGGCTCAGGAATTTCTGACGGGCAGCTGGGCAAGAATGCAACACAGAGCAAATGAACCCCCACTATCCCAACCCAAGCAAAGGCTACTCCTGTCCTCTCCACCTCCTTAGGTCACCTCCCCCAGGCACAGAGACCTCCCTAACCCACACATGCCCAGAGGCAGGAAGAGGTGCTCACCAGAGCCTTCAGGGTCATAGTTAGCTCCAGGCCGCCGTAGCACACAGATGGGCACCAGGCTACAGAGAAGGGTGAGGACTAGCAGTAGCACCAGAGCCCCCAGCTTCACCTCCAGCCCCACAGGCACTGGAGGCTCTGAAGCCACAGCTTCTGGGCGCCACACCAGGAGCTCGGGCTCTCCCCAGGGCCCCATAGTGTCTGTGGTAGCTTCAATGACTCTCAGACCTACAAAGAAGGAGGGAGAGGCTGTCACGAATACGAGGCCACAAAAGGGGAAGGCCGGTCAGCAGGGTGCAGCTCTCCACCCCAGCCGCTCTCTGGCTTCCCCACTGGGGGTGACTCATCCACTCCCATAGCAGGAACATTTCCATTTCTCCTCGGACTTTATCTTTCCCAAACGACCTGTTCAGGGAGCCAAGAAGGTGGAAACTGCGCGGTGAGACCAGTGTGGGTGTCTCGTCACCCTCACACTGCGAGACCCCGGGTAACTGGGGTCCAAACAAGATCTGGAGTTGGAGTCCCCAAAGCAAGCAGGAGTCAAGCCGCTTCACTCGGGCACAAGCGGCTTCAGCGAAGGGTGGCGGGCTGGGAGAGTGCTTCGTGGACCACTTGAGCAGGCCAAGTGTTGGTGCCAAGGTAGTTCTCTCCCCTACCCTCACGCCGGGCCCCGGAAAGCGAAGAGCAGGCGAGCGCCTCGTGAAGGGGCCGATAGCCGGAAGATTCGGGTCCCGGGATCCCGGGCTTGGACAGGACGACACTGAGGGCGGGGTCTGCAAATCTGGGATGTGAGAGGCGGGGTGGGAGGTGGCCAGCGTCGAGAAAAGCAGACAATGCGAAAGCTGGGATCCCACTCCCAGTCCTGCTCCCGGGAACCCACACTCACCTCGCGAGGGGACAGCTCCATGGTGTTTGCTCAGTTCCGGCTCAGCGTCGGGAATTCCCGCCCCCTCCCCAAAACGCCCCCTCCCCCGCGGCCGCCGCGTACCCAGGCCAGCGGCCAATGGCAGCGCCGGTGGGCGGATCCCGCCTGGAAGTGACGTGACCCAGGAGCAATCAGAGGCGTGGAGCAGGAGTGGGCGGGGCAGGAGACGGAGAGTTGAGTGCAGTCTAGGAGGCGACTTGAGGACTGCTGGCTGGCATGCCGTACTGAAGTTCAACGGGCCTGAGTTCGCCAGGCGGCAAAGCAATCGATCAGAGAGCTCGGAGAAGTAAAGAATGGGAACTAGAAGCCCCGCACGCGGGTGTTTCTCCTTGCCCCCTCCTGGGCCAAACTCCCGACCCTTAGGGGACGATGAAACCTTACTGGTGCGCTCCCTTCTCGGGACACGTCGCTCATACCCACATTAAGAAGGAGCCAACACTGGAGAGGCTGAGGCAGGAAGGTCTCCTGGAGTTCGAGGCCATCCTGGGCTGTACAATGAATTCAAGGCTAGTCTGGATCCTGTCTCCAAAAAAAAAAAGAGTAACGTTTTGGATAAGACTCTAGAAATGGAGGTGGGCAACTTCTTTATGTGAAGGGGAGAATATGCAGACTTGGAGAGGAAGGAGGTTTAGGAGAAAAAATGTATAGGACAGAGCAGGATTTAAATGAAATAAACCATCATTTACTAATTAATAGTTACTTTTCTAAACTTTTTGAGAGAAAAAATTTCAAAACACGATAATTAGAGGTTAACAATGGTTGATGCATTGCATATTGTTATCTCTAGTTACCCAAGCACTCGGGAGACTGAGGCAGGGGGAGACTGAGGCAGGAGGATCGTTGCAAGTTTGAGACCAGCCTGGGCTACAAAGTGAGCTCAAAGTTAGCCTGAACTGTATAGTGAGACCTTGTGTAAGGCATAAATAAATAAATAAATAAATATTACTCAGAGTGCAAGATATCAGCATTTAATTGTCCAAACAATATTAGCACACAAACCATTCTGAAATTTTCCATGACCTAAGAGAAATCAGTAGTCTAACCATCCTATCACATGTATTATTTCTTTCAGCTTCTCACACTAGGAAGATAATACGTTGTTTACACATGTGAGTCTGACTTATTTCACTTATAAATATGATCTCAAGTTGCATCCATTTACTTATAAACATCTCAGGTTTATCCTGTATGGCTGAATAGTACTCCATTGTATAAAAATACCACATCTTTGTATCCATTCTTTGGTTGATGAAAATGTATTTTTAACTTATTTTTGAGGCAGGGTCTATCCTGCTGCCTCAGTGTCCTGTAGTGCTGGGATTACAGGCTCTAATTTTTTTTTTTGTCCTTTTGACAGGCTTTCACTATACATAGCCTAGAACTCACAGCAATACCCTTTCCTCAGCCTCATAAGTGTTGTGATTACAGGTGTGCGCCAACATGCCCAGACTATTTTATTTTTTTGGTACCAGGGATCAAACTCAGGACCTCGCGCTTGCCGGGCAGGCGCTGATGCCGCTGAGCTAAATCCCTGGCTCCTGTTTTATTTTATTTTGAGAGAAGGTCTTTCCAAGTAGTTCAGACAGGCCTTCAAATAATCCTCCTGCCTAAACCTCCTGAGTCCTAGAGTTACAGCCATGTGGCATCACACTCAGCTAAACTGTTAATTTCAAAAGAAAAAATTGGATATGGTGGCATACACCTATAATAATCCCAAACGCTTTGATGGTTAAGGGAGGAGGATCACAAATTTGAGCATAGCCTGGTGGTTTAGTGATTTAGCCAGAACTGCCTAAAAAGGGGGAAGAGGGGCTGGGAATGTAGCTGAGTGCAAAGGCCCTGGGTTCAATCCCTGGTACCACCATTACCAACAACAAAAAGTTATTTGCCCTCTGTGGAGCTTGGACTTCAGAGAAAGGAGTTAAACTAGCAGGTGATGCCCGAAGTTTTCCAGTTTTAACGTTAAGAGAAGCTGACTGTACCTTCCACTTAATCATTTCTACCCAAACTGCTATAGAAAGCCCCTTGAAATACATTTCATCACCTTTCTTGGTCTCAGAAAGATCTATAGAAAAATGTCTCGGGGCTGCAGATTTAGCTCAGTGGCATAAGCGCCTGCTTGGCAAGCTCGAGGTCGTGAGTTCAATCCCCAGTACCGCCAAAAAAAGAAAAAAGAAAAAGAAAAATATCTCAAGCATCCAAATTTTGGTTCAGCTATTGCAAGCTGCTATGAGATTTATGAGTAACATGAAAATGATCACAAAGCTGGGCATGGCGGCACACACCTGTAATACCTCACAGCACTCAGGAGGGTGAGGCAAGGAGGGTCACTGAAAGTTTGAGGCCAGCCTGGGCTACACAGTGAGGCCAAGCCTGAACTACATAGTGAGACCCTGTCTCAAAACAGAAACAAAACAAAACATGCTAAGTTCAAAACCAGCCTGGATATGCAGTGAGACACTGTGTCAAAAAACTATCAAGTGGACATTCTTCAGAGACTTGGCGGCCTTTTGGCTATACATATCCTATACATATTTTTGATGACCATTCTTAAAGTGAAGATCTGAAACTTTTTTTTTTTTTTTTGGTTCGGTTTGGTTTTTTGGAGACAGGGTCTTGCTATGTAGTACAGGCTGATCTAAAAACTCATAGTGACCCTCCAGCTGGGATTATAAGTATGTGCCACTATGCCTAGTTGGACCTCTTGATTTGCGTGGTATTATAGGGTTTTCTGGGTCAAAAGAACAACAAACCATTTTCACAAGTTGCTTTTCTATGTATATATTTATTTATTGGTACTGGGGAACAAACTCATGATCTTACACTTGCCAGGCAAGTGCTGTGGCTCTGAGTTAAACCCCTAAACCTTTTTTTTTTTCTTTTGAAACAAGATTTCACTGTGTACTCCAGGCAGGTCTTAAACATGAACCCTCCTGCCTCAGCCTGAGTTCTGGGGTTACAGGTGTGTAGCACAAAACCAACTGTGGTTTGAATTCTGGTTCCACACTCTAAACTTTGCTACTTTTCTCCCCTGAAATTCTACTGAAGGCAGACAAATGGAAACCATAGCTATCTATACCTGTGTGCCTCCATTATTTTACTAGCAGTGAAGTCCTGGGCCATCAGACAGATCAAGGGGGTAAAAGTGCTGAACTTTGGAATTCTAATCATGGATACTATTTTCTAGCTACGAGCTCTTTTCCAGTCCTCTTCCCTCCTCCGTAAAATTGCAAAATATTACCAGATCAGTGTCCCTCAGAGCAGTCGCAAATTAAATGAGGGAATGGGATTTGAGAACGGTTTTTTTTGTTTTGTTTTTTCTTTTGGTAGCAGGAATTAAACT
This sequence comes from Dolichotis patagonum, assembly GCA_004027295.1. Lineage (NCBI taxonomy): Eukaryota > Metazoa > Chordata > Mammalia > Rodentia > Caviidae > Dolichotis > Dolichotis patagonum. The sequence goes on along the minus strand of PVJX010001952.1, from coordinate 40,935 downwards.
CACAATCTCATGCTTGTCAGGGCAGGTACTGTGCCACTGAGCTATATTCCTGGCCTAGCGAGTAGTTTTAAAATGTGGAGAGGAAGGGCAAAGCGCGAGAAAACAAGATATTTATGTACATGTGCCAGCTCTCCATAATGTATGTAATCATTAGGTGTTACAAATATAAACTAATAATTTAAAAAATAAATTATACAAATGGAAAACCGGAAGTGGTGGTTTGTCTGTAATTCCAGCACTTGGGAGGCTGAGGCCCGAGTAGTATTTCGAGTTCAAGGCCAGCCTGCACCACATAGTGAGACCATGTCTCAAAATGTAACATCCCCCAATATAAACTCCCACACCTGGAGAGGACTTGAAAGGAGGGCAGGGAAATGGTAAAAGAAAAAAGTAAGTTCCCACACCTAACGCTAAAGATTTCCTAACTTGCCCCAGTTTTGGAGTCCCCGCCCCTCGGTCTGTGACTGTCCCAGCGCCGTCCACCCGCAAAGTAACGTGCGCGGGTCACCAAAACCCGCCCTTGCGCAGACCCGCCTTCGGCTTCTGGGTCAAAACTGTGGCGCTCGCTTGAGTCAGAAGGTTGTTTATTCCCCACCTACACAGCAACCAAGAAGTTCGGGGTCGCGTGGCAAGCAAACCCCGTCCACCCTACCCACATCCCCAGAACTTTCGTCCTACTTCCTTCCACTCTATTTTCCGGTTGCCAGCCAGACCTCCAGTTGTACCGAACTCAATCCCCGCCTAACAAATACTGCAACTCTATTGGTCAGAAACCCCTATTCTGACCAATTACAAGGGAGTTGCCCTCGAGCCGGTGATTCCATTGGCTCCGTAGTGTGCCCCTTGAAACCCTTGTATCTGTGGCTTCCAATCAGGATTCAAGCATGGGAAGAGGGCCAAACGGTGGGGGAGGGCAGGCCTAGAAACCCCATTGCCTTTGTTCCTAAGGCTGATTGGGCACTCACGCATGTAGTACTGCAGTTGCGGCTATCTCTGGTCCTCCCTGAGGGGACACCAAAACTTCGGGAAGATCTACCGCTAGGAGAAACTAAGGCTGAAAGGAGAAACTAAGGCAAGAAGGTCGTGGCTACCTGTTTCCCCTAGATGCAGTTCCGTGTCTTAGTCCCCTACTCCCCGACTCAGCGGCCCTACCGTGGCCACTGCAAGGTGCAGCCAGCCTTGCAGGTGCTTAGCGTGAGGCGGAGCTTAGCTGGGCAGGACCAGGATGCAGATCCTGGAGGAAGAAGGCACAGGTGTCGCGGCGTCCCGGGCAGGCTGTGACCCTCAGCAAGAAGGCCTGGCTGGTGAGGAGCTATGGCAGGTGTGGAAGGAGGACGCTGTGGGGTGGGAAGAACCGTCGCCTCCCTTCATGACTGCTTTGCGTACTTTCCTGCAGAAGCATGGATCTTGGGTCCTCCGACCTGCTGGACGTGTTCCTGGAGCCCCCAGAAGATATTTTCTCCGCAGGGTCCTTCCTGGAGCGGGGCTTCACCTGTTCCCCTCCGGAGGTTCCAGGGACCAGGCTCCAAGAACAAGGGCGGCAAGGCTGGGACCCCAGTGGGGGCCACTGCGGTTCCAGTGTGGTGGGTGACCGGAGAAGGGGTGATGAGAAGCCCTTCTGAGACGCCCTTTTTATTTTGTTTTTTTTAAGAGTAGGAAAATTTATTGGAGAAAAGGAATGGAAGTAGAAGTGGGGGAATGGAGGATAGGAATAGCTCCTGAGAGACAGGAGGGGCCCTAAATGAGTTGCCCAAGAAGCCTTCTTTAGAGAAAAGTCCCAGAACAGAGGTCCCAAAGTAAACTTGAGGTGTGACTATGTATCTCTACGACCAAGGACAGAAGGGACTGAAATTAAAACGTGAGAGATCAGGGGGCCGGGGATTTAGCTCAGTGGCTTAAGTACCTGCCTGGCAAGCATGAGGTCATGAGTTTGATCCCCGGTATCAAAAAAAAAAAAAAAAAAAAAAAAAAAAGAAACATGAGAGATCTAAGTATGACATCAGGTAGGACTTCTGAAATTCTTCTTGGCCCATACTATACCCTCTCCTATTAAAGGGCCTTCAAGAAAGTGAGTCTGAGGATTTCCTGAAGTTTTTCATCAACCCCAATGAGGTGTACTGCTCCGAAGCCTCTCCTGGCAGTGATAGTAGCATCTCAGAGGATCCTGGCCACTCAGACAGCCCCTCTGGCCCACTGAAACCTGGTTCTCCTGCCCTCTACGAGGTCATCTATGAAGCAGGGGCTCTTCAGCAGGCGCAGGGGGAAGTTGGGCCAACCTTAGGGCTTCTCTCCATCCAGCTAGGTCAGTGTTCTGTGGGAAGAACGGGGGGGGGGGCTTCCCCAGACTCTGCTGCCATAAGGTGTCCTCTCTTTCCAACCTCCAGCCACTGTTTTCTCCAGATCAGTGGAGCCCGCAGTTGGTGGTACCTGATGCCCATGCGGCCCATGAGCTGGTCTTTGATGCTCATACCCATATCCTGCCCACTGCCATGGCCTCAGTGCCTCCAGCCACCCTGGTGAGTCTGGGCCTCAGTCAGAACCAGCACCCCATTACACAGAGGTGGACCAAGGGGAGAAGGGAAGGAAACTGATCTGGAACTGTGTCTTTGCCCCACTTTTTGTAGCCTTGAGAGCAAGGTGACATGAACAGATTCAACAGCTGGAAAAGTCCAAGGCAGGGAGAAGCCTTGGGGTAGGGTGTTGATGACTCAGCTGAGGGAATCTGGGGAAAGCCCAGACTTAGTGTTCACTGTGTGCTCAGCCAGACGTAGCACTGGGACAGGACACCAGTGAGTCCAACTAGTTAGTGGGCACAGGATGGGGAGAAGGGCTGGGGGCAGAGCAGTGTCTCCACAGACTTCTTCCCAAGTCTGGTTCCAATGCTTTGCTTTGCTTTGCTCACTCTTTTCCCTTCACCCTGGGAAGTGTTCCTTGTACTCAAAAGGTAGGAAATGGGGACCATCTTCCTTTAAATCTGGGGTTGAAGCTGGGACCAGATGCCAAGCTAAGCATTTTAGAATCTCAGGCAGAAAACTTAAAACTGATTTGCTGGGCATGGTGGCACACACCTGTAATCCTAGCACTTGAGAAGCTCAGACAGGATCACTGCGAATTCGAGGTCATCTTAAATTACATAGTGAGCTCAAGGTCAGCCTGTACTACAAAGGCCCTTCTTCAAAAACAACACACACACACACACACACACAAAATGAAACAAAAATAAGGTAGCTGGGCATCAGAAGTGCAGGATGTTTGTACATGTTTGTTTGTTTTAGATAAAACTCTCTGGGCCATATATGTGGACATTTTGATTAGTTTGGAAAAACCTTCCCCCAATAGTTTCATCAAACAGCTGTAGGAACCAAAAGGAAACAACAGGAAATGGTTTAGCCAAAACCCAAAGCCAAAGAAAGAAGACTCCAGGGCTTTCACACTGAGCTAAATCTCCAGTCCTTTCTTCCTCCAAGTTGCCCAAGCTGGGTACAAAGTGAAGCAAGTATCATTTAAAAAGGAGATGGGCAGCCAGGTGTGGTGGCACATACCTGTAATTGCAGCATTTGGGAGGCTGAAGCAGGAGGATCATTGGGAGTTCAAGACCACCCTGGGCTACAAAGGCCAGCCTGAACTGCATACTGAGACCCTGTCTCAAAAAGACAAAAAAAAAAAAAAAAAAAAGATGGGGATGGTGGCTCACACCACAATCCTAGCTACTTTGGAGACTGAGGCAGGAAGATTGAGAGGCAAGCACAGGCAATTTAGGAGATTGTCTCAAAAATAAAAAGGACTCTAAAATTGGGCATGGGGCACATACCTGTAATCCCAGCACTCAAGAGCCTGAGGCAGGAAGATCTCTGTGGGTTCGAGGTCAGCCTGTAGTAATACCGGGTCTCAAAAAAACAAACAAAATGGGCTAGGGATTTAGCTCAGTGGCATAAGTGCCTGTCTGGCAAGAGCAAGGCTGTGAGTTCAATCTCTGATACCAAAACAAAACAAAAAAAGGACTGGGGACTTAGCTCAGTAGTAGAGCATCTATTCAGCAAATGAGAAGTTCTTGGTTCAGTCTCCAGTCTCCACTACAACAAAACAAAACACTCGCCCAAACCAAAAAAAAAAAAAAAATTTCTTTTCAAAAGGAATACTAGAGGGAAGTCAAATTACAGTTGGGGTGCAGGTTAACTACAGACACTGTCTCCTCTCCCCACCTTTGCTGTAAGAAGCCATGAGGTCTGGCTGCCCTGGGAGAGTCCCTTGTCACAGCAGGAGAGCCTGAAAAATGGAGCACAGTCTGCCAAGTGGAAGTTTATGGCAAATGATTTATCTGCTGTAAGGAAATTAAGCAGACTTTACTGCAGAGATCCTGCAAGTCTTTTTCAAACGCCTTTAAAGTCCTGGGAGACAGGAACCAAAACAGACCCTTCCCAGCTTGCTGAGAATATGAAGGCCCTAAGGCTGCAGGCAAAAGATGCCAGAAAGCCGCAGCGCTCTTCTCAGCCTCAGGAGACCCCTCGGGTGTGATGCCGAAGCTCCCTGCCGCTGATCTCACCTCTAGTTTGCTGTCACTCCAGTGCAGACAGCACTGTCGAGGCCCAGGGAGGGCAGGACTGGGATGACTCTCCTGCTAGCCTCTCATCTTTTCCTGCCCCACCTCACAGCTGCCCTGCCAAACCCTGCTCCTGACGGATGAGGAAAAGCGTCTGCTGGGGCAGGAAGGGGTTTCTTTGCCCTCTCATCTGCCCCTTACCAAGGTAACACTCCTCTCCAAAAGCTGCCCTAGCCTTGGAATCCAACTATGGCTTCTGAGGAGCCAGGATCCCAGGGAAGAGGTCAGAAATTGTGGTAGGTTACAGACCTGACATAGCCTGGTCCTTCAGGCAGAGGAGAAGGTCCTCAAGAAGGTCAGGAGAAAAATTCGGAACAAGCAATCGGCTCAAGATAGTCGGCGGCGGAAGAAAGAATATATCGACGGGCTGGAGAGCAGGTATGTAGCTCCCGTTTCTGGCGTCCTGTGGGGCTTGTCCGAGCCATCTTCCTCACCAAGGCAGTGAAGGTTAAGGGGCTGAGCGTGCTGAGTTTGTCCTACCTCTCCATCTTCCCTAGGGTAGCAGCCTGCTCTGCACAGAACCAGGAACTGCAGAAAAAAGTCCAGGAGCTGGAGAGGCATAACATGTGAGTGCAGCACCAGGGGCAGGGAGAGCGTAGCACATGGGCCCCAGCACGTGGGTCAGGGCTCCAGACTGTACTAACTCTTCACTCCTTCACAGCTCCCTGGTGGCGCAGCTCCGCCAGTTGCAGATGCTCATTGCTCAGACATCCAACAAAGCTGCCCAGACCAGCACCTGCCTTCTGGTACCAAGAGCCCAGTCACCATCTCCCTGCTCCACCATCTCCCATCCTGATTCCCTACTACCTACTCGTATTTATCTTTCTCCCATAACAACTCAACTGTTGTCCATTCCCTCTGATCTCTTCCTTTATTGTCCCACAGCCTAAGTGTCTTTTTGGCTCCTTCCAGATCCTTCTCTTTTCTCTGGCTCTCATCATCCTGCCCAGCTTCAGCCCCTTTCAGGGTCTACCAGAAGCTGGGCCTGAAGAATACCAGCCTCACGGAGGTGAGAAACTGGACAAGGCTCTTTGCTGTGAGGGAGACTGCTCACAGAGGGCAAGCAGGGGAGGCTGGGTGTGGCGGTGTACTTGTGGCTCCACCCTTTTGGAGGCTGAGACAGGAGGATGACTTAATCCCCGAGTTCGAGACTAGCATAGACAATGTAGCAAGACTATCTCAGGAAAACAAAGGAGAGGAGAAAAAAGGGAGAAAAAGCTATGGGAGAGGTCCTGTCCTATGTAAGGTTGCCTTCCCCAGGGGGAGTACTGAGTACTTGACAGGTACTCTACTGCTGTGTTTTTTTCCTTCCTCTCAGTGATTTCCAGAAATATTCTGACCCACAAGGACATGGGAGGAAGTCTGGAGGTTCCAGTGACAGAGTCCAAAGTGAGAGAGTCGCCTGGAGCTCAGAGGGCAAATGGCTCGAGGATCCTGCCAGAGAAGACAAGCCTAAAGACTGGATCCAGGGGGTACTTCAGAAGTGTGCGTGCAGATGAGATGTGAGCTGGGAAAGAGACCTTCCCAGTCACAGTAAGGAATCTAGGGTGCCCCCCAGGCTCTGTTTGCACCAAGAATTCCCACTATCTCTTCCCTTAGGGATTCGAATCACTTCAGAACACCCTGGGACAGTGATAGAAGTTTTCAACCATGACAAACAGCCCACTGCTACATGCGTGCCATAGGTTCGCCACACTGCCCTAGGAGCTGTCTGTATCCTGAGCTTTGCGCAGTGGCAGTATCGTAGCCAATGAGCTTTATCCGAGGCGCGATTATTGCTAATTGTCTGTATCCTGAAGCCCAGTTTTCCCAAATGAGAGTGCATCTTAAATACTTTATCTGATTTTTTTTTTTGTACCAGGAATTGAACTCATGTTGTGCTTGCACTGGCACTGTGCCACTGAGCTTTATCCCAGGCCCCTATGTATCTGTGATTTTATTACTTCTTTGGGGATAGGGTTGAAAGAAACAAAAGTTTTGGCTGAAAAATAAACTTTCTAGCTAAAACTGCATCCCAGAAGTTTTAAGTAAGTAGTAAAAGAGGCGGAAGACAAGGGCTTGGGAGACTGCCATCCCCTTTTCTCTCTGCTTCCATGACTTTCTGTTCCAAAGCAGATCACAGTCGGGAAGGCAATTATTTGACTTTTATTTTATTGTGCTCAGGAGTGATGTGAAAAGGAAGATGGGAAAGGGTATATCATCATCGACTCCAAAGAAGCAAGGGTACAAACCAGTCCATTCCACTCTTTCTGTTAAAACATGGTCTATAAGACCCAAGATAGACGGTGGGGTAGTTATATGGATTCAATTTGTTTCCGGACCTTTTCCAGAGCCTTTCTGTCCAGTTGTCGCTGACGAATGATGACGAGGCATGCAAAGATCAAGGCCACGCCTATGACAGCCCCTTCAAATTTCCAGAATAAGTGTTGTTCCATCAGAGCTGAGCGGCAGCTGAGGGTAGGAAGGAACAGTTATTTCCAGGGAAGATGGAAATCTTCTTTCTACTTCCACCTAACGAAGGTAATATCTCAAAGGAAAAGCGAAGTCAGCTCTATAATGTGTTCACAGTTCTTGGTGAGCCAACATTAATCAATTTTATTGATGAAAAAATGTGGCCAATCACTATACTGAGGAGCAGAGCTAGGACTTGAATTTGAATTATCAGGCTCCAGAAGCCCTCCTTGCTAGGTGTTAGTGATGCATGCCTGTAATCTTAGTACGTAGGAGGCTGAGGCAAGAGGATTGCCTTGAGTTCTAAATCCAGCTTAACTAAACAGCAACACTCTGTCTCCAAAAAATCTTCCTCTTTCCAATACCTAGCACACCAACCTTACACCAGAAGAAAGGCACGACTGTTTACCTAAATCATAGGGTCAAAGGAAGTTTTAAAGAAGAGAAACAACTCTTACCTTTTGAACTCATTCCTTTTAGATGCACTGCATGTGATTTTCTCTATATATCCTGTAGAACCACACTCAGGGATGGTTTTCTATCAGCAGAAAAGGACCAAAGCCTGTGTTAGGAAGAGCAGCAGGAGCAGAGGGACTGCCATTCAGCAGCAGGTACCTAACTGCAAAAACCAGAGCTAAATAAAAGAGGAGTTCTGGTATGGGGGGGGGGTGATAGTTGTGTGATTATGCGTGTTGGAAAGGGAAGGAGGTTAGGAAAGGGAAGGAGATTAGGAGCAATAAGGATAAATTCCAGAGCTCACTATATTGACAATAAACATAACATGGAAAGAATGGGGCATATTTTCAGGGGAAGAAACAAATTCATATCTGGACATCGACTGAGACTACAAAGACAAGAAAAAGCAATACAAAGGCATGCATAGTGACACTTGAGGACTGGTTAAATGTGGGGAAAACAGAAAGCAGATACTTACGGCCTGGAAAGTAGAACACGGAGCGCACTCTTCTGCCACCACGAACTCTTCCACCAACCAGCACGACAAAGTAGAGGTGCTCACTAAACAGGGAGAAAAATGCCAGTCCACCCCCCCACCCTGCGCGCGCGCTAATTCAGAAAATATTTCTTCCAAAACTACCCATCACCTTCTCAACAAAGGGCACACCCTCGCCCCATGTGCTGCCGTCGTCTTTCGCTTGGGCTCTTGGTGTACTAGGAAAAAAAAGGGGGGGGTGGGGGTCCTAGGAAATCACTTACCGGACAGTTTTTCCGACTGAACGGGAGCCTCTGCTTGGCTGCAGCGGAGAGGGGGAGTGCAACAGTTAGAATCGAGAAAACACGGCACACCCATCCTCGTCGCCGAGGAGGTGTTCCCTCATCGCGGGGGGAGGGTCCTCGCCCGCCCTCCTTTTCCGTCCTTACCAGAGCTTTAAGGTGACAGCGCACAGCAACCAGCAGAGGGGACGACCCTGGGCGAAGCCCCGCCTCCCCGTGTTCGCGGGCATGGAGCAGTCCGGGTCGCACCGGCCAGAACAGGAGCTGCTTTACCGGCGCTCACTCTGCAGTCTTGCCGGAACTTCCAGCCCAAGGCGGCAAATTTCCGGAGTTGTCTATCAGGGCACAGGTTCTATCAGGACGACCCCATGGCTGCGGCGAGCGGAGCTCATCTGCATTTGTTGGCTGGGGTCTCGAGGCGCTCCGGCCGGGAGCCCAGGCCTATTTCCAGCTCACCTCAGTTTCTGCGCTCAGCGCGGCCATCTTGCCCGCGGAGGCTGCTGGGATGTGTCCCTTTGGAACTTGTAGTCTTCCGGTGTGGCCACCAGCCCGTGGCTCTGTGGCAACTGGAGGCCAATGCGTTTGCGCAGCAAGTCGAAGCCCATTGGCTCGGAGCCCTGCGGCATTGTGGGCTGGGTAGTGTTGGTCGGAGCTTGCGTGGCGAGGCGTTTCGCTGTTCTCTGGCCTGTTGCCAGTTTGTGGATTCTGGACTAGGTGAGCGAGAAGGTGGGGAAAAAGGGAACAATAGGTTGCCCTGTCAGTACGTTGGACTCTCCTTAAAGCTTCTAGATGTATCAGTGAGGGTCGGGGTGGTTAGCTCAGTGGCATAACCGTCCGCTTGGCAAGCGCAAGATCGTGAGTTCGATTCCCGGTACCAAAGAAGAAAACAAGAAAGGGATTTACCTTGGAACTCTAGCGTTTTGACGCCTTCCGCGGACGGCCTAGGGATGGAGACTAAGCTACACTTTCCCTTTCCCACAGAAGCCTGTTATTCTAGGACACAGGGAGGATTGCCATGAGTTCAAGGCTAGCCTGCACTACAAAGCAAGACCTGTTTTAACAAAAAAAAAAAAAAAAAGGAAAAATCGAGAAAGAAAAAGCTATTATCCAATAACGAATGCGGGGGGGGGGGAGAGCTTCCTCAAAAAACTAAAAATAGAAATTCCGTTTGACCCAGACATTCCCCTTCTAGGCATCATACCAGAAGAGTTAAAAGACATCATACCACAGTGATGCATCCATACGCGTTTACATGATTTGTAATAGTTAAAGCCTGAAAGCAGACTATATGACCATCAACAGAGGAATGAAGAAATGTATTTCAGCTGGCCATGGTGGCACAAACCTGCAATTTCAGCACTTGGGAGGCTGAGGCAGGAGGACTGCTGTGAGTTTGAGACCAGCCTGAGCTACATAGTGAGTTCAAAACCAACTTCAACTCCATAGTGAGACTGAGATAGGAGATTAGGGCGTGGCAGAACTAGCTGGGGAAAGTAGCCATGACCTGTTAATTACAAGATCCTGGAAAAGGTGCAGAGCAGTTCTCAAAGGCTTGCACATGGACTTCTGCTAAGAACTGGAGCAGGTTTTTAGTAGGTATAATGACTGATGCATTGTGTCAATTTGAGAAGTTTAAAAATTTAACTAGTAACTCAGCAGGGGGCCAGGGTCCTTTGTAAACACCCTCATCCTGTGTAAGAGGAGGGCAGGGAGATGGGAGCGCTATACCCACCCTAGGGGGTGGTAGCTTGCTTACAATATAAGGGAGGAAAAGAGGCCTGCTCTCCCTGCTTTTTGCTCTTGCTGCTTTTGTTGTCTTTGGCCCCCTTTAAATGTACCCCTGTGCCAGGCCAGCCTGCTTTGGAGCCAGCTGATTATAGACTGAAACCACCACAAACTGAGCTAAGTAAACTTTTCCTTCCTTAATTTTGGATGTCAGGTATTTTGTACCAGCAATGTGAGAAAAGTAACTAAGACAATGGGATAGCCTAGACCTGAGGTCAGCTTTAGGGAATGGGATCCCAGCGCTGCCTCTCAGCACCTGTATGTGGGGATTCTCTTGGGTTCCCTTGAAAATTGGGCTGTATAAAAGGACATAGGCCAAAAAGCTTGCTATAGTAGCTTTCCTCATAATAGCCTGCCCTGCTTTCTTCAGGGTATTTTATCTTGCTTTTTCCTTTTTTACTCAGCATGGGCTCATTCTGCAGAGCCAGTTTTTCGTTCACTGTTCACTTTTACTTTTTCAAATAAACTTTGCTAGTCTTTTTGTTTTTTTCTTTGTGAAGGTCTTGCTATGTAGTCCAGGCTGGCCTGGAACTCAGATCCTTCTGCCCCAGCTCAGTGCTGGGGTTACAGGGGTGTGTCACCAAAGATTTATAAGATAAATAAATGACTGATGCTGATGAAAAAAAGGGGAGAAAAGGGGAAAAAAAGAAGAATGAAATGTGTGATGTGCATGCACTGATTGCCCACATTGAATATAATCATGTACTGCAAACATGGACTAATAAAAATTGGGAAAAAATGCTGAGACTGGATTCAAGTGGTTATTTAGCTACGTGACTTTAGTGTCTAGCTCTCAGGTATATGTAAAATAGAAATGCAAATATGAAATCTAGTACTTTTTTTGTTTTTATTTAACATTTTAGTTTTTTCAAGACAGGGCCTCACTCTGTAGTTCAAGGCCAACCTGAACTCACTATGTAGTGCAAGCCTGCCTTGAATTCATGGTGATCCTCCTGCCTCAGCCTCCCAACTGCTGGGAGGCTAGTCTACTTGTGAGACATAAAGGAAATGAAAGTACTTTATTCTTTCCCTATAACATTTCTTTCTGCCATACTCCCTCCCATTTCCTATGTCTGGGGATCAACGCAGGGTCTTGCCTATGCAATGTAAGTGCTGTATCACTGAACTATACTCCCACCCACTACCTCAAATATCCTTCACATGTTAGTTTGGTTTGGTTTTTTGAGATAGGGTCTTGCTGTGCAGTTCAGATTGGCCTTGAACTAACTATGTAGTCCAAAGTGGCCTCAAATTCATGGAGATCCTTCTGCCTCTGCCTCAGCCTCCAGAGTGCTAGAATTACAGGCATGTGCCACCACACCTTGCTTCTTTTTATTTGTTTTTGTTTTTAGTTTTTTGAGATAGGGTGTCACTGTGTAGCCCAGGCTAGCCTCAAACTCATAGCAATCCTGCCTCAGCCTCCCTGAGTGTGGAGATTACAGGCATATACCACCATGCCCGACACTTTTATTGTTGATCTTGTTGTTTTTGAGATGGTCCACTATGTATTCAGGCTGGCTTTAAATTTACTGTGTAGCCCAATCTCCCTAAAACTCATACCAGTCTTTCTGCCTCAACTTCTAAGAGTTCTGGGATTACAGGCATGTGCCACCATGCCTGGTGCAGCACAACTGTTTGTTTTTTGTGATAAAGTCTCTCTAGTTCAGGATGTCTTTAAATTCACTATGTAGCCCAAAATGTCCTTGAACTCTGAGGGCTGGGATTATAGCATGTGCCACCATGCCAGAGTAGTTTGACTTTCTTAGGTGCTCCATAGAGAGATACTTAAACTTCACATACATGGCCCTAATAAAACAGTCTGGACCCTGTCTCTCAAGATCATAGAGCTGTCTCAGTGTTTTTCTTTGTTAAAGGGGCTCTACAGTCCCCCCTCAAAATGTCTTTCTCAAATACCACTGCTACTGCCTTTGCCAGAAGCCCTAAGTGTTATATAGCACTTTATTTTTGGATTAATGGTGGCATGTTCCATAGATTCTTTTTACGTCAGATTGAGAGGAAACCACCCTCTGGGTGAAGCCAGGCAATTGTAGATTAACTGTACAGCTCAGCTCTGTGAGGAAGTTGATGTGGACTCTGGTATGCACAGGTGCATCTAAAATGTAACATCAGCAGAGCATAAGAGACTCTAAAAGTTCTGTCAGAACTCCCTGCTCTCCCTTCTCCCTTGACCACTGTTCACCGGCTTAATCACTGCTCTGCTTCTGGAACCTTGATTTGTGCTAATTTCCAGTGAAGAATCGCCCTGTAGAGAAAAAAACATTATTAGAGACAAAGCTTTGTTTAAAGCTCTAGAGGAGAAGTGTGTTCCTTGAAGAGACTCTGGAAAAGTAAAGACCCCCTTTCTGCTGCTCCGTGTCCAGTTGGCTTTGTTTGGCATCCTGTCTCCTGCTTCATTTGGTTCCCTGACCGGTAAGCATTGGGATCTGACACAATCGCTTGTGGCCGATTACTTCTCCCGTGGACTGGACCGACAGACTAGCAGGGAGCTTGACCAGATGGCAAACTCCTGCTGAGCATAGCCCGCAGATTTCCTGTCCTGTGGGAGGCCTCTCTGCACTGCAGGCCAAGAGCCCCAGCTGGCTGTCCAAGGGGGGCTCACGCAGAGAGGACTAAATGGCATTTGGCAGACATCTGAATTACAGTAAGGACAGGGGCCCTGATTTAGAAGGGAATCTGGAACAGGATCTCCACTTTGGAGAAAAACCTCTCAGAAGGGGCTACCAGAGAAGACTGATCATCCTCTTGTGTTCCCCAACTAGCTGCCAGAAAGGCGGTGACACCCGAATACTTCAGGCTGAATACTCCAAACTCTGGTTTGGGTGCACAGGGCCAAAGCAAGGTGTAGAGTCCTAAGCCCCTGTTCCAGGGCCATCTCCACATGGCTTAGGGCAGCACTGCAAGATAGCCAGGATCACTGGCCTGCCAGTGCTAAGAGGGGCCTGAGGTATCTCTGTGAGGAGATTAGCTGGTGACTGGTCAAAGCGATTGGTATCTTTCTGTTGTCTTTCTCTATGGGTGGCAGGAGCCATGGGAGGGAGTCATAGCAAGTCCACTTGGTTAGAGGTTATGATCAAAAATTTTAAAAAGGGATTTAATGGGGACTATGGACAGAAAGTCACTCCTGGGAAACTCTAAACCCGCTGTGAGGTACAAAGGCTATCCTTTCAGGTTGGGTGGCTGGCCCAGAATTCACTGGAAAGGGCTCTGTTCAGAAGGTTTGGCAGGTTGTTGCAGATCTCAGACACCGAAATCAGTTCTACGTGGATCCATGATTGCTGCTACTTATTTGTCCTCCCCTCCCACCTTAGTTGAGGGAGCATCTCTCCCGAGTTTTGGTTCCTACTTTGACCCGCTAAAACAAATGGCACTGCAAAGGAACATCACCTGTTCTCTCAGGCGACTCAGAGGACCCCCTTCTAGTACAGCCACCCCCTCATACCTGAGGAACACTGGCCTGAGGCCAGAGCCAGAAACCTGCAACACCCCCAGTACCGAGCCCCAAGGCTGCCTTACTGCCAGACCAGAACCTATCTGGCCAGACAGTGCCAAAATCTTTCTATCCACCCTTGACATGTTCCTCTGGGTTGTCCTGTACCCCACTCCCACACACGCAGTCAGGCTTGGGATTTGGCCTCAAGTTCCCATCGCCAAAGTTGCCTGCCTCTCCAGCCACAAGGGAGATACCTTCTGGCTGTAGCCCCCTGAGTCAGGACTCCAGCTCCCTCTCCAGGAAGTATCAAGGGAGCCTACCGTAGTCCATCCAGAGGTTCCAGGGCCCTGGGGTGAGCTACTTTCATTTATCAGCCTTTCATTACCGCTGACTTACTGAATTGGAAACACTACGCTGATACACGAAGTGGCCACAGCACTTACTGACTGGCTCCAGTCCATCTTCCGCACTCATAACTCCGCTTGGCTTGGCTGCCAGCAGTGTCTAATTACTCTCTTTAGCATCAAGGAGCACCAGTATGTCCTGGGTGCTGCTACTAAGTGGCTGGAAGAAAATGCCACTGTATGCACCCTTTATCCAAGTGTTTGTGTTAGACAGCAGCTTCCTGCAGAGGATGCAGACTGGGACCCCAATGTCCCTGAACAAATGAGACAGCTGACCACATTACCCTGTTACAAGGACTGAGACATGGAGGCCAGACAGTGACCATATTGACAAGGTAGGAGAGACCCTCCAGAGACCAGATGAGAGTCTGAGCACATTCCTAGAATGACTGTGTGAGGCACGCTGCTTCTACACACCGTCTGACTCAGGGGCCCCTGAGAGCCAGGGGATAATTAGCATGGCCTTTGTGAGCCAGAGTGCTGGGGACATCCCCTGAAAGCTCCAGAAGCTGGAAGGCTTTGCAGGTATGAATACAACCCAACTTCTGGAAGTTGTCAACAAGGTATTCATCAACTGAGATGTGGAAAAATGCAGAGAGGATGAATGACAGATAAAGCAAAAGAGCAGTCTCATTGCTGCAGCTCTGCTAGGCAGATTGACAGAAAATTCAGACCCACATAGAGGAAAGCAAAAGAAAGAAGGGAGCCGCACCCAAAAGCCACATCTACTCCTGGAGAAGGATCAATGCACCTGTTGCAAGAAAAAAGGCCACTACCAGCGTGAATGCCCAAAACTAAAGAAAAACATGCTGAGCAAGCAGAGAACCCAGAGGCAACCAGCGTAGCTTTCACAGTAGGAGAAAACTCTCTCTTTAAGGACTGAGAGGGCTTGGGTTCTTGATCCCCCACAGAGCCCATGGTTTACTGTGGGAAACCTCCCTGTGGGAAGGAAACCTCTGGGAGAGACTTGTGACTGACCTTGGTTTGATAATAGTAGCCATCATATCAGTTTAGTTTCTGTTTCTGCACAATGCAGTTTTCTGTTTCTGAGCTAAGCTTCTGTTCTTCATATCTTGTCTATTTTCCGAAGTCCCCAAAGCCATGTGCCTCCCTGAATTAGGCTAAGACCACCCACCGTTGCCTAGTTACTTGCTGATGTCAAGAGGCTTCACTCCCTCATTCTCCATACCCTATAAAAACCCGACATTTCCTGCCAATAAACGAGACTTGATCAGAATCCTGTCTTGTCTCCATTTCTTGTGTCTCTTGTCCCTGTCTCATCCCCACCTCCCCTCTAGGGTCTTCGTTGACTTTACCCGCTTGTCGGGACAGTTTACTAGAAGAGGGAGGACAAGTCAATAAAATTCCCAATAGACGCAGGATGGGACTATTTTATCATGACATCTCCTAAGAGCCCCTAGGTTGATGGATTGTTGATATCAAAGGTGCCACAGGGTGATCTAAATCCACAGTTTTTGACAGCCATGAGTCTGTAAGATAGACGGTCACGAAGTAATACATCAGTTCCTGTACATGCCAGTTCTTCTCTTAGGAAGAGATTTTTTGGCCAACTTATGGGCAAAAAATGACTTAAGGAATGGAGAAATACATTTTGAACTGCCACTTCTGAGGCTGATCTTGATTCTGACTGTCCCTTGGGAGGAGGGATGCAGGCTTCAAGACAGGCCAGTCTGGAAGGTCCCTAAGGAAGACAGGGACTTGCTTAGACAATGGCCCCAAGTTTTGGCAGAAGACAACCTGCCTGACCTGACCACAGATCGGCCCCAGTCAGGGTTGGACTCAAGCTGGATACCATGTCGGTTGCTCAGCATCAGTACCCAATCCTTCAGGAGTCCCAGAGAGGACTTCAGCCTTACTACAACTGCAACCTATGGGATCCTTGTTTCCTCCCAGTCCCCCTGGAGTATGTCTCTTCTTCAAGTCAGGAAGACACTAGGGACTATTTCCCTGTCCAAGATTTCTGAGTAATCAATGAGGTCACAGTGACCCTGTACTCCACCATTCCAAATCCTCACGCTCTACTAGAACTGTTGGCCGGCTTCAGTAGAGTGGTTTATCGGTTTGAAAGGTGCTTTCTTCTGCATATGCCTGGCCCCTGAGAGCCAGCTGATCTTTGCTTTCCAGTGGAGATCAACCAGTACATGGCCAACTCACCTGGTCTCAGCTGCTACATGGTTTTAAGAACTCCCTGACTATTTTGGGGGAGGCCTTGGCATGAGATCACCACTCATTCCCTGTACAGACTCTGGAATGCACTTTGTTGCAATATGTTGACAACTTCCTGTAGGACGTAAAATGTGAGAAGGATGCAAGAAAGGCACAGAGGAGCTTCTCTGGCACCTGTACCGGAAGGGATACAAGGTATTCTGAAAAAAGACATAGTAGTGCTGCACAGAGGTCAAATACCTGGGATTTCATCTAGGCAAGGGAGAGAGGTTGGGGGCAGCCTGGGAGGCAGTGATGCAAAATATGCCTGAGGCTGAGGCAGAAGGATTGCTGTGAGTTTGAGGCCAGCCTGGGTTACACAGTGAGTTCAAGCCCAGCCTGAACTGCATAGTGAAACTGTCTCAAAAAAACAAAAACAAAAACAAAAAACAAACAAAAAAAACCCCCACAAAAACAAAAAACCCAAGGTCAAGGCCCAGAAGAAATTATGGGAGTTCTTGGGAGCCTCAGGTTTCTGCAGAATATGGCTCGCCAACCATGCTAGTTTGGCAAAACCCCTCTATGAAGCCAAAAAGGCTTCATAATGTGAATTATAAAAAGGAGTAGTGAATCACCCTCAAGGCCCTAAAGGAGAAACTTCAAGAGGCATCAGGCTTCCCTCACCTAAGCGAACCTTGCTTCCTCTGTGTGACTAAATGGAAAACAGATGGCTGCTGGGGTGCTAGTGCAGACCCATGGTTCCTGGGAAAGGCCAGTGGCCTACTTGTCGAAACAGCTGGATGGGGTAATGCAGGGTTGGCCGCCTGGCTTGAGGGCTTTTGCTGCAACTGCCCTCCCAACCCAGGCGGGTGACAAGCTAACTCTAAGCCAGGATTTGCGAGTGCGAGTTCCACACACAGTGGTCACTCTTATGAATGCTAATGGCTACCAGTTTGGGGCTGACCCAATATTAGAATTTGCTGAGTGGGAACCCTCACATCCAAGTGGAAGTTTCCAACAACTTGGACCCAGCCACCCTTCTCCCCCAGCATGAAGGGCCCCAACATGACTGCAAGGAGTTCTGTGGGACAGGTCTACTCCAACCAGCAGGACTCACTCATCCAGGCCCTTCAGCAGCCTGAGTTAGGGTTTATGTGGATGGGAGCAGCCACATAGATGAAGAAAAGAGGCAGGCTGGCTATGCAGTTGTCACCTTAATGGAGGTTATGGAATCTTGGCCATTGCTACGGGGAACGTTGGCACAGAGGGCAGAATTAATCCCCCTAACCAATATCTACACTGGCTTGAAGTATGCCTTCCTAACTCTACATGTACACATGGCTCTAAATAAGGAAAGGCGTCTGCTCACGGCAAGGGGGAAAGAAATAAAATCCCCTGAAGATGTTCTTCAACTCTTTTTCTTTTTTTGTAGTTGGGATCAAACTCATGACCTTACACTTGCCAGGTGGGCATTTACACCACTGAACTAAATCCGCAGCCCAGATATTCTTCAACTCTTAGAAGCAATTTGGGCTTCCAAGGAAGTTGCTGTTGTCAATTCCAAAGAGCACCAGAAAGGGAAATCTAAAGAGTAGTTGGGGAATGATGAGGCTGACTGTGAGGCCTAAGTCTGTGAGACCAGACACTGTACTGCTTGCCACAGTTCCCTGGAAGCCAGATGAGAAAAACAAAGAGACCACACTGACAGTATAAGATCTAGGAAGGTCAAGTGATGACACCTGCCTAGGGCCCCAGCTGGTACAGATGGCTCATAAAACCACCTACACAGGGAGAGGGAAAACTAGCGATTTGCTTAGCTGGTATTTCTACATCCCCTGGATGACTGCTTTTTTCTGGTACCAGAGATCGAACTCATGACCTCACACTTGCCAGGCAGGTGCTTGTGCTGTTGAGCTAAATCCCCAGCCAGGATGACTGCCTGGACTAAACAGATTGTTTAATTCTGTGTCACTTGCACCTGGCACCACCCCAGGGACCCCAGCAGGAGTCTAAAAGGTGAAGTCAGCACCACTTGAAGATATTCAAGTTGATTTCACCAAACTATCTAAATGTGGAGATTTCCACTACGTCCTGGTCTTGGTTTGCACCTGTTCCAAATGTGTACAAGCTTTCCCTTGCCAGACTGAAAAGGCCCACGAAGTGACATGATTGCTGGTACAGGAGATCATTCCCCACTATGGTGTCCCTTTGAGCGTGGGATTTGACAATGGACCTATCTTCATGGCATTGGAGGTCCAAGGGGTAGATGATTATTGGGAATTAATTGGACACTTCATGTGGCCTACTGGCCCTAGAGCTCAGAAAAAGTAGAGAATGAATAGGACCCTACAGACAAGGCTAGCAAAACTTTATTGAGGGGCAAGAATCACCTGCCCACCATGCTCCTCGCACCCCTGATAAGAACACAGGGTGTTACCCTTCTGAGATTTTGTACATCAGCCCTCCTCCCATTCTAAAAGGGCTGACTTACCCCGTAAGAGTGGGGGGGATCTTTTCTACTACACCAACTAACTTACTGAGATGGGAAAGGACTCCCCCAAAATAGCATTTTGTTGAGAATCAACATAAAGAGCAAAGAACCTGGCAGGATGATTTGAAACGTTGTGAGTTTGGCCAGAAATGAAGTTCCAATAAATTTGTGGACAGCAAAGATAGAGCTGAGAAAAATCTTGATTGCTGAGAAGAAACAGAAGGATAGAAAAGATGGCCAAAGGGATCACAAAAAGCGGCAAGTCCACAAAACTGCGAAAGGGAAATACTTTGCTTTGAGAAGAAAGCCACAGAGGACCACGTTCCAGAATGGCAGCAGCATAGAAAATTTGTTCCTCAGAACTGGATTCAGAGTACTCAGGAATCCAGGCACTCAACCCCTATAGCCAAGAGACAAGAAAGCCTGGCTACTGGTCCAGCTGGCAGCAGACGTTGGCGTCATCCACATGGTGCTGCTTTTGGATGCATACAAATGCAAGTGTTCTGAGGTTAAAAAGGCTTCCACCCCGATTTCAGAAGACCTGAGAAGCCAGGCAGTGTGTCCCGGAGGGGACAGTATGTGAAGCTGTGAGTATGAAGCCAAAGACGCAGTAGAGACCACAGAAGTTTGGAAAAGCCAGGAACATGAAACATCTAAGTAAAGCTGCAAAGAGAGAGCAAAGCAGGCCTGAGAGAGAAGCTGTGGGGACTACAACCACCAGAAGTGCTGTGGGGGTAAAATCACACAAGCCCTTTGGAGCTCGTAATTTGTCGCAGAGTGCTTCAGATGCTGGACTTGCAACTATGGGATTTAATGTTTGCCCTGCTGGATTTTGGACTTGCTTTTGTCCTAATGCTTTGTATCCTCCTGTTTGTAACTTTTGGAATGAAAATGTTTATTTTGTGCCACTGAATACCAGAAGTGTTTAACTTTGTTTTTATTTGCATAGGGCCTTGTGCTAAAAGTTTGTCTTAAACCTCAGAGAAGACTTGCAACTTGGACTTTTCACCAATGCTAAAACTATTAGGACTTCGGCAACTTTTTAAGAGATGGACTAAATGCCTTTTACATAAAGGGATGTGCAATGAGTCTTGGGGGGCCAGGGGTAAAATGTTATGATTCTAATGTAATATAATGTTGATAGACTTAATGCTGGTTCTTAAGGATTTTTAATCCTGTGTTATAATGTTCCAAGTTGTAAAATGATAAGAATAAACATGTATTTGTATCTGGAGGCTGATTTAAAGAAATGTGTCTGGTCGCCAAATTGAAAAGGGGTGGATTGCTAGGGTTGATATATTATGTCAACTTAAAAAGTCTAGAAGCCTAACTAAGTCAGTCAGCAGCTCTCCATCCTGAATTGTAAAGGACATGCTGTTACCTCTCAAGGATATTTGTCCTTTGTGTCAATTTTAAAAGGTCAGAAGTTTAGCTAACTGATTTTGCAGAGGACCAGGGTCTTCACTTTGTAAACATCCTCGGCCTGTGCAAGAAGATGTCACCAGGGTGATGTGAGTGCTACGCTCACCCAAAGGGCTTAGTCTGCTTACAATATAAGGAAGAAAAAGAGGCTTGCTCTCCACCCTCTTTGCTCTCGTTGCTTTGCTGTCTTGTGCCACCTTAAAGTGTTGCCCTGGTACCATGCCACCCTTCCTTGGAGCCAGCTGATTATGGACTGACCCCCACAAATTGTGAGCTAAACAAACCTTCCCTTCTTCAGTTTTGGGTGCCAGGTATTTTGTCCCAGCAATGAGAAAAAAATAACCATGACAATCCCCATTAACATATTTAGCCCCTTACCGCTCTTCTCTCTCAGAAACTCAGTCTGGGTAAAAGATTGGCATCAGGAGAGCCTCAAGTGAAGGTGGGAAGGTCCACTAAGAGTCACTCGCACAGGAGCCCACATGGAAAGGACCCTCCACAGTTGGGGGGGAAGACAGTGACTCCAGAATAGAGGTGCTCCGAAATCCCCTCTGCGATACCAGAGTCACCCTGAGCCAGAGGGGACCCTCGCTGGGCCAAAGAAGGACACCACCCAAGACCTTGGGACTGTCACCAGAAGACAACAGCCCTGCTCTGGTCACACCGGAGGCTGAGTATTCTATACATACACATGGCCCGAGGATGCCATTCTGGGGAGGGCGCCTTTCTTTGGGACTGTGTAATGAACAGTCACCCCTGATTTCTAACTGCTCTATGAGACCCAAGTCTAACCTTGCTTTCGCCATAGCACTTGCTGAAAGTGCCCAAGCCTATTGGAAATGTGACTAAAGGTGTCAGCTAGTTCTCATTTCCCTTTTGTGGGTGGGGTGTTTTGCTGGATCAGCTGTCTGTACTAGGGATCTTCATCTTTCACATGCCACGAACCACATATGAGGAGGTAGCACCCATGGGGACAACCAATAATTGTGAGCTCTGCCTGCATGTCACTCAAACAGGGAACTCTGCCAGGACCGTTCCACTCTTTCACACTTACTATAAGTGTGTTGGAGAGATCATCAGGACCTGTGCCCATAACCTGTTTGCAAGATCTATAAGCCCAAGGATGCTGCCCCACCTCTATGCTTCAGTCTGGAAACGGCAACCACATGGGGGTTTGAATTTAGGCTGTGTCTAGCAAGGGAATAGTTAAAAGAAAGAAGGAAATGGAACCTTGATAAACAGAACTATAGAGGCAAAGCCCAGCGACCTAGCAACCTTATATTTTGATCCCTGTGTGACCATTAATTCTGCTGCTGAGGCAAATAACTTATATCCTCCTATCAGAGGACACAACCAAGTTTCCCTTTGTAGAATATGGAGACCTATTAAGAGAAATAGACTATACAGCTATAAAGAAAAATGTTTCCCTGAGGAGGGTTTTGGTGCAGCAGCATAGCCGAGTTTGTCTATGTATACTGGTCATGTATAGGACAGACCACCTGGCACACAGCAGCTCCCCTAAAAAGATTAAATCCTTCAGCCACCTGCACTGTGGTACACGCAATCCAGTTACTCTTAATATCCTAGTTGTCCAGGACCCAGAATGAGAAGAAGACAGAGATTTTAGGTTTCAAATTGTGTTGTGACCAAGGGATGGCAGTTCAGGAGGCATACTTATGCCCTGATCACCTCCATTTTCCAAATTTTCCATTCCTTTCATGAGGAAATGATCCACCCCCTACTGAAAATCTCCACTGTGACACAAAACCTCTCCAATGGGACTAGCAGAGACCATAACACACTCCTTAAATATCACCTCATGCTATGTGTGGGGAAACCTTGGTAGACCAATGGCTCTGGAAAGTCAGAGAATAAGACCCAGCCAATCACAAAGTCCTTCAATTAGAGAAAAATGATAAAAGCAGGGCCATGCAGCTGTCTATTCGGGGAGCTAACCTGTGGATCCGAAAGACCAACACACTAGGACATGATGCCTCACCCAACAAGAAAGAAAAATCCAGTTCTCCCTGTAGGAGAACTGACTAGTTTAGGACAGAGATTTTATAACAAGACCAAAGAGAACACAGGACTTCTGGGAAGATGGTGGAGCGGTAAGCAGCAGAGAAAACAGCCTCTCTGAGAGTCACCATCTAGATGTTGGAATATAGCATTGTGAGGAAGACAAGGAGGAAAGAAGCAGGTCCCCTGGACCCAGGAAAAACCTGAAGTGTGAATTGAAGCCCATAGAGAGAGTAAAAAGAAAAATTTCAGTGAAGAAGGTGGCAGCTGGTGGTGCCTTCTCCCTAAGATGGATTCACTGTGCAAGAGGAGCTGTTTTAACCTGGGGAAGCAGAGTCCCCAGTGATGGTGATGGTTGGAGACCCCAGAGGCCTCTGCAGAGAGAAGTGGCAGTGGAGGGGAGTAGCAGACAGGGAGGACTCCACTGCCTGGCGGTGAGTGCAGCGGACTTAGTCCTCCCATGGGAGAGAGGGCTTGGCTGGGAGCCATTTTGGAACTGGCATATAAACCCAGAACTCAGAATTGCTGCTGGCTTCCTCTAGCAGCTCCTAGCTGGGTGTGGACTAGTGGAATTTCTTGGACTGCAGTGAGCTCAATGAGTCTGGTCTCAGGATAGGCCTGTGATATTATCCACTACTCCACCATAAAGCAACTGCTGGCTTGCTGGGATAGAGTGGCACGCCCCATCAGGACTGTCCACTAGTCCTGTCTACTAGTGAAAGGCTGTCTGCTAGTGAAACCAGAGAGAATCCTGGCAGTGAACTATTTGTTTTTCTTTTTCTCTTTTTCCTTCATAGTTTTTTTTTATGAGTGTGAAAGTAGTTCCTAACTCTTTGTGGGTGTGCTTCTGTTCTGTTCTTTCTCATCTCTTCCATCTCTCTTTTCTTCAGTCTTCTGCACCAGCTTCTTTATGTTGTTGAGCCCTCTTTGTCCTCCAGCCTTACCTGTAATCTTACTCTTCTTCCACCTCTCTATTTTCTCCTTAATCCATTTTAAATTTTTAACCCCAAGGGCAGAATTGACACATTAAAGACTTATATTGTATACAATTATCGGGTTTGTTTTACATTTTGTTATATAATCACAATGTAGTTCCTATGGCTAAAGGTTACAAATTAAGGGCTAGTTCAGGTTGTTGTTTCCTAGGCTGTGTTTGAGGGTATTGGTACCATGATAGCCAAAACTGACATAAGTGAACTGGGTGTGGTGGTATGTACACCTGTAATTTCAACCCTTGGGAGGCTGAGGCAGAAAGATTGTTGCAAGTTTGAGACCAGCCTGCCTTACAAGATAAGCACAAGGCCAGCCTGAACCACATAGCAAGACCCTGTCTCAAAAAATAAATAAATAAATAAATAAATAAATAAATAAATGACATAATTGTTCTAAACAGCTGTTGGTCATTATAACACATGATGGAGATTAAATAAGGGTCATAGAAAACATGGTAGCACAGTGCCAAAGAACCAGGGACTAGACAAATAAGTAACAACTTTTCATCACCACCAAACTGAAGAGGTAAGATCTCCCAACCCAAAACTCAAAACTCAAAACCCAAACTCAACTCAAACCCCAACTCAAAACCCCAAAACTAGCTATATCTGGAATATACTTTAGATAAGCAATCATCATCTAAGGGTCCTAAATACTACCAATGAAGCAACCCACCATAGGCAACTTCCAAGCATCACCCCAGGAATTAAACTGAAAAAGAAAAGAAATGAGAAGATGCTTAAATAAGACACAACCCCAGACATCCAGTTCACAAAGGCAAACCCAGGGGACAATGAGGTGGAACAATCTGAAAGCTCCCCACCAGGTTTCTCTGAAGTGAAAACAACAAAGCAATTGAATGAGGCTCTGGAAAAAATGAAATCAGAAATAATCTCTCAGATAACTACAGAGATTACCAAAGTACATACCATGCTTAGTGATGTTAGAGCAGACAGACAAAAAATAGACAAGCTTAAGCAAATTATGGACACACAGCATAGGAAAGAAATGGAATCCATAAAGCAGATTCAAGTGGATATTCAGGAGAATAAAAACTCCAATGAAAATATTTGAAGCAGATTAGGCCAAAATGAGGACAGGATCTCAGATATTGAAGACAGGCTTGCAGTTAGCAACCAGGAAAAGAAAGATTTCTCAAAAATAGCATGGGACCATGAGAAATCAATCTAGCAGCTGCTGGATGAGATAAAGAAGAATAATTTAAGATTAATTGGGTCAATGATCAAGCAGGACATACCACAAATGACATTAAAAATGTTTACGGACATCATGCCAGAAAACATTCCTGGTAGAGAAAAAAAAAATTTGACATGCAGATAAATGAGGTGTATAGAACTACAGTTAGAAAAAACAAAACAAAACAAAAAAAAAACAAAAAAAAGGGCTGGGGATTTAGCTTAGCAGCATAAGCGCCTGCCTTGCAAGTGCGCAGTCATGAGTTTGATTCCCGGTACCAAAAAAAAAAAAAAAAAAAAAAAGAACTACAGTTAGGAATGATAAAAAAAATCTACCTTAGGCATATCATAGTCAAGATTCCAGAAATTCAACACAAGAATAGAATCCTAAAAGCTGTCAGAGAAAAGAAACAAATCGCCTATAAAGGAAAACACATCAGAGTTACAGCTGACTTCTCAGCACAAATTTTCAAGTCAAGGAGAGCTTGGAGTGAAGTGCTCCAAGGTCTAAAGGAAAACAACCTTCAACCCAGATTGATATATCCCACAAAACTATCTTTCAAAATTGGTGGAGAAATAAGATATTTCCTACAATGGAGTACTACTCAGCTATAAAGAATGATCACGTCGAGATATTTATAAATAAATGGACACGACTTGAGACCATTCTCTTAAGTGAAATAAACCAAACTCACAAGGGTAAATACCATATAATCTCCCTAATATGAGATTTGATAAGAGTATATAAGACTTTATGGTAAGCATGAGGCCCCATCTCATAGCTTCAAAGTCTTTCAAAGTTTTAAATCATCAGTTGGAATGGTGT
>PVJX010001952.1:0-15798 GCA_004027295.1 Dolichotis patagonum | reverse complement strand
GTTTTACTACCATTGGTTCTATCTACCACATTGTGTCTTATTGGAATTTGAATATGTGTGATAGTTCAAGCAAATTTTTTTCTTTTTTATCAAAAATGAGATATTATAGTACCCATTGATCATTTTCTGTTATTTGGTCCAGAAAGCCCTGTAATTCTTTCACTCTATGCATGGCTTTATACTATTGTGTTATGTTTGATATTATTGTAATTGAAACTATGCTCAACTATAGCAGAGTAAGAGATATGGTGTTAGATACTGTTGATGTCCAGTTGACTTAATGTAAAGTACTGTGTTGCCTATGTTGTCCTGTTCTGATCTACTCTGTACTGCCCCCTTTTGTTTTATTCTCTTTTAAATAAAAAAAAATAAGATATTTCCATGACAAAGAACATCTGAGGAAATTTATGACCACCAAACTAGCACTCCAAAATGTTCTGAAGGACATTCTAGAAAGAGATAATAAGGACTACAGCTCCATGAACCCCAACAGAAGGAATCCACCAGGAAAGGCGAACAATTAGAGGGAGGGAAAAAGTGGGGGAGCCAATTACAGGAAAATAATATGACAAGGATAAGTCACTACATAACAGTTATAACCATCAATATTAATGGTCTCAATTCACCAATCAAGAGACCTAGACTGGCAGAGTGGATCAAGAAGCAAGACCCAGCAATATACTTCGTATAAGAAACACATTTAATTCAAAAAGAAATTCACAGACTAAAAGTCAAAGGATGGAAAACAAAACCCCATGTGATAGGAACCCAGAAAAAAGCAATGGATAGCTATTCTATTTGCAGACAAAGTGAATTTCAAGTCAAGACTGATTAAGAGAGACAAAGAAGTTCACTATATCCTTGTAAAGGAAATAATCCAAGAGGAAGAGATAATAATCATAAATATATATGCAAGAAATAGCAGTGTGCCCAACTATTTAAAACACTAAAGGACATGAAATATCAATAAGCCATAATACAATTGTATTCGGAGACCTCTACACTCCCATTGTCACAAAAGACAGATCAATTAGACAACAAATCAATAATGAAATATTAGAACTAAATCAAACTTTTGAACAAATGGACTTAGTAGATGTTTTTAGAGTGCTCCACCCTACGACATCAAAATACACATTCTTCTCAGCTGCACATGGGACATGCTCCAAAACAGACCATGTACTGGCTTGTAGAACATGCTTAAGTAAATGCAAAGGAATTGAAATTATCCCATGCACACTATTAGACCACAGCACAATGAAATTGGAAATCCATGCCAAGGGAAACCATAAGAACTTCATTGACACCTGGAAATTAAATAGCACCCTACCGAACAACAAATGGGTCACAGATGAAATTAAAGAATAAATTAGATAGTTTTTAAAGTTGAATGATAATGACAATACAACATACCAGAACTTGGGGGGATACAATGAAAGCAGTCATAAGAAGGAAATTTATAGCAGTAAATACCCTTATCAGGAAAACAGAGCAAGCACATATAAACAATTTAATGTTGAGCCTCAAATTTCTAGGAAAAAAAAGAGCAGGCTAAAACAAAAGCTTGCACAAATGAAATTATAAAGATCAGAGAAGAAATTAACACACTGGAGACTAAAAAACAATACAAACAATCAATGAATTGAAAAGTTGGTTCTTTGAAAGATTAAATAAAATTGACAAACCCTTAGCCAACCTTATCAAAAAAGGAAAGAAAAGACTCAAATCCATGCAATTAGGAGCAAAAAGAGTGAAATCACAACAGACGCTGCAGAAATCCAGAAAATCATCTATACCTACTTTGAAAACTTGTATTCTAACAAGATGGAAAATATAGAAGAAACAGACAGATTCCTACCTAGATACATATGAATTACCAAAGCTGAATCAAGAAGATATAAAAATCCTAAATAACCCAATAGTAATAAATGAAATAGAATACATAATTAAAAACTTGTCAACAAAGAAAAGCCCAGGCCCTGATGGATTTACTACTGAATTCTACAAGAAATTTAGAGGAGACCTAACACCACTATTTCTCAAACTCTAATGAAATTGAAAGGGAAGTAATACTTACAAATTCATTCCTGGAAGCAAGCATTACTCTGATTCCAAAACCAGAGAAGGACCCAACTAAGAAAGAGAATTACAGGTAAATCTCCCTAATGAACATTGATGCAAAAATCCTCAAT
Organism: Dolichotis patagonum; assembly: GCA_004027295.1. Lineage (NCBI taxonomy): Eukaryota > Metazoa > Chordata > Mammalia > Rodentia > Caviidae > Dolichotis > Dolichotis patagonum. The sequence continues at coordinate 13,606 of PVJX010001952.1, read as the reverse complement.
AAGATACTGCCAAACAGACTTCAGCAATTCATCAAACAAATTGTACACCATGATCAAGTGGGATTCATCCCAGGAATGCAAGGATGGTTCCACATACGTAAATCCATAAATGTAGTACTCCATATTAACAAAGCCAAGGACAAAAATTATATGATACTCTCAATAGATGCAGAAAAAGCTTTTGACAAAGTCCAGCATCTATTTATGATAAAAACCCTATAGAAAATTGGAATAGATAGTCTTTATCTCAATCTGATAAAAGCCATTTATGACAAAACCCACAGCCAACATCAAACTAAATGGACAAAAACTGAAAGCTTTCACTCTAAAATCAAGAACAAGACAAGGATGTCCACTGTCTCCACTCTTATTCAATATAGTCCTGGATGTTTTAGATGGAGCAATTAGACAAGAGAAAGAAATAAAAGGAATAAAAATAAGAAAGGAAGAAGTTAAACTATTGCTATTTGCAGATGACATGATACTCTACTTAGGAGACCCCAAAAACTCCACCAAAAGACTTCTAGATTTATTTTTTTTCCAGTACTGGGGATCGAGCTCACAACCTCACACTTGCCAGACTTCTAGATTTAATAAGCAAATTCAGTAATGTAACTGGTTACAAAGTCAACACTAAAAAATCAATAGTCTTCTTGTACACAAATAACAAACTCACTGAGAGAGAAATCAGAGAAACAATACTTTTTACAGTAGCATCCCCAAAACTGAAATACCTAGGAATCAATCTAACAAAGGACAAAAAAGATTACTACATTTAAAACTACAGCACTCTGAAAAAGGAGAGTGAAGAGGATACTAGAACATGGGGAGATATCCCATGCTCTTGGGGTAGGAAACACCAATGCATTGAAAATGGCCATAATTCCATACTGAATTATACAGATTCAATGCAATCCCAATCAAAATTCCAATAGCATATCTTTCAGAATTAGAGAAAACAATCCTAAAATTCATCTGGAACCAGAAGAAACCTAGAATAACAAAGGCAATCCTGGGCAACAAACATAAGATGGGGGCATCACAATCCCTGATTTGAAATTATACTATAAAGCTACTGTGATAAAAGCATTGTGGTACTGGGGGAAAAAAAAAACCCAACCCCCCCCAAACACAAACAAACAAAAACCCCAGACCCGAAGATCAATGGAATGGTTTAGAAGATGCATAAACAACTTCAGACATACTAAGCCACCCTATCTTTGACAAATGTACCAAAAACATTAACTGGAAGAAAGAGTCTCTTTAATAAAGGGTGCTGGAAAAACCGGCTCTCCACATGCCAAAGAGTAAAGGCGGACCCATATTTTCCACAATGCACTAAACTAAATTCAAAATGGATCAAAGATCTAAATATTAAAACAGAAGCATTAAATCTTCTAGAAGATATAGTAAGTAAAAATCTGGAAGACATTGGTGTAGGCAAAGATTTTATGAACAAAACCCAGACTGCAAAGGAACTATTACCCTACTGAAAAGCTTTTGCATAGCAGGAGAAACCAGTAAGTGTAAAGACAGCCCACAATATGTTTGCCAGCTGTTACTCAGACAAAGGGTTTTTAGCTCAGTGGTGTAAGTGGTGCCTGGCAAGCACAAGGTTGTGAGTTCAGTCTCTGGTCAGCGGTGTAAGTGGTGCCTGGCAAGCACAAGGTTGTGAGTTCAGTCCCTGGTCAGTGGTGTAAGTGGTGCCTGGCAAGCACAAGGTTGTGAGTTCAATCCCTGGTTAAAAAAAAAAAAAAAAAGGAAAAAAGCAGTAACAAAGGCTGGAGGGGCTGTGGGAAAAAAGAAACTCTTCTCCACTGTTGGTAAGAATGCAGCCTGGTGCAACCATTGTGGAAATCAGAGCAGAGATTCCTCAAAAAACAAGGTTTGGAGGTCCCATTCAACCTAGCTATTCCCCGTTTGGGTATCTTCCCCAAAGAACTAAAATCATTCTACTGCAGTGATATATGTGCACCCATGTTTATAGCAGCACAGTTTGTAATAGCCAGACCTTGGAAACAACCTAAATGCCTACTGACTGAGGAATGGACAAAAAAGATGTGGCATTTTTATACAATAGAGTACTACTCAGCCATAAAGAAGGATAAACTTTATAGGTAAATGGCTGCAACTTGAGAACATACTCATTAGTGAAATAAATAAGACACACATGTGTATACATCATATTGTTTCATTAATGTGACAAGCTGAAAGAAAAAAACATATGTATATGTGTACTTATATATAAAAATAGTTAAGATAGTTATACTACTTATATCTCTGAGTTTGCTGAAGAGAAAGATTTGCATTGGTATTGTTCGGACAATTGAAGGCAGATGTCTTGTGCTCTGGGTGAATGATTTGGGGATGACAATGTGAAAGGTATGTACCACTGTTGCCCTCTGATTGACATGTTTTGGAACTTTGTTGTAATTTGTTTCTTCTTCTCCTTCTTCTTCTTCTTCTTCTTCTTCTTCTTCTTCTTCTTCTTCTTCTTCTTCTTCTTCTTCTTCTTCTTCTCTTTCTTTTTATCTTTGAAATAAAATGGATTTGGAACAAAAGAAAAGAAAACAAACAAACAAAGGGAATATAGAATGGTGAGGAAATAAAACTGAAGTCACCGCCTTAGCCCAGTTCTTGGACTTAAACCCGGAATGGGAAAACATAACTGCCTTTGTCCATTGTTCAGCTCCTGAGCCCATGCTCAACTCCCAACAAACTGGGTAGAGAAGTGCATCTTGGGTGTTGTGAAACCATCCTTCTTCCTCCTACTCTTATGCCAAGGGGAACCATTGGGCTGCCTTGGACACACTCACTGCCATGAGAAAAGGAATCTAACCATGGGTAATGGGAACGACGCTGAATGAGCACCAGACAGAATAATCCAGCACTATGGGCTGTGAGGATAGGATGTGGCAATATGGAACTCTCATGTATATGCTAAATACACGCTGTACTGGAAATCGTAACTAATGAAACTGCTTGTGAATGTCTTAGCTAACCAAGACAAAAACTCAGAATACAAATGTGGAGGGGAACAAGGAAGGGCAAGGGGGAAAGAAAAGGCAGGAAAAGTTTTAAAAAGTGAGAAGAGGAGAAAAAATGGAAACAATGCTCCTGTAAATGGGGAGGGGAAGAGGGGGTTGAAGGCAGGGTAGAAGAGTGGGAAAAAAGAACAAGTTACATTATGTACAGGTACAAATCCTCTACGATGAACGTGGTCATTATGTATGCCTGAAGCATGCCAGTAAAATCTGATTAAAAAGGGCTGGGTGAGACCGGGGATTTAGCTCAGCAGCATAAGCACCTGCCTGGCAAGCAAGAGGTCACTAGTTCAATCCCTGGAACAAAAAAAAAGAAAAGAAAAAAAAAAAAAAAAAAGACTGGGATCTAGCTCAGAGGCATAAGGGCCTGCCTGGTAAGCACAAGGTCTTGAATTCTGATTCAAAAAAAGACAACGGAAGAGAAAACAAAATCAAGATACAATATATCAAAATCGATTGGCACTAGATTACCCACAAGCTAAAGAAGGAGTTTGTGGGAAGTACAATTTGACTAATTGCTGCCTTCAAATAGATGATCATGGACAGGTAATAGAAGAAATCACTAAAAGAATGCAGGAGTTTGCACATGTACCAGTCCAGACCTGGAAAGGATGGGAATCAGGAGAAATGTCTGAAAGATGGTTTTCAACTTTTGGAAGATGGTTTTCAACTTTAGGTGGTTTAAAAACCATGATGGGAGAATTCATGGCTATCATGGCGATCTGCTTTGATTATCTCATTACCAGGGGCAATGCAGGTTTTGAATTCTGTGATGAAAACTCCGCAGACTGGAAAATAACCTCTTATATTACGTAGGCTAAAGGCTAGTCTACGGGAGATCATGTAAACATGGCTATTGATAAAACAGAACAGGATGAGGAAAATTGACATAAAAGGCGGGGCTCTTCAGCAGAGCCTCAAAGAGAAAGAGAGTAAACCACTTCCCGGAGGGAAATTGGGCAACTATGGGTTAACTGCACAGTTCGGCTCCGGGAGGAAGCTAATGGCTATGATCCTGGCAGTGCACAGGTGCTCTATAACATAACATGAGCAGAACGTGAGACTCAGGAAGTTCTGTCAGAACTCCCTGCTCGCCCTTCTCCCTTGACTGCTGTTTACCTGCTTAATCGCTGTTCTGTGCTAATTTACAGTGCAAAATCGCCCTGTGGAGAAGAAACAATATAAAAGTAGACAAAGCTTTGTTTGAAGCTCTGGAGGAGACATGAGTTCCTTGCCGAGATGCCAACAAATTGAAGACACCCTTTTCTACTGTTTCCTGTCTGAGCGGCTTTGGGACCCCCACCTGTCTCCTCTTCATTGTCATATCACACTTAGAGCCCAAGAATGATAGTGTGGAAATATCACTGAATGCAAGATGGAAAATAAAACTGATGGATGCTAAGCTTCAATTCTGAGTTTTTTTTTGAGAGGGACAGGGTTTGCTTATATAGTTCAGGGTTGCCTTGAGCTCACTATGCAGCCCAGGTGGACCTTGAATTTCTTGAACTCGTGACAGTTCTCCTGTCCGAGCCTTCCAAGCGTTAGAATTGAGGCATTTGTTCCTTTAAATTAAGTGTGTGTAAGAGTTGTGCCACGTGTGGTGGCACATGCTTGTCATGCCAGCATTCAGGAGGCTGAGGCAGGAGGGTGTTTGCAAGTTTGAGACCAGCATTGGCTACAAAGTGAGCCCAAGGCCAGCCTGAACTCTACAATGAGACCCTGTCTCAAAAAGCCAAAAAATAAATACAATACAATAAAATAAAATTTTAAAAAGTTGTGCATGTGTGCATAGGAAAGAAGGTTATGGTCTCCCTCACATCCTGGTTTTGGGTGTAATTAAAGTTTTAGTTGAAATCTAGTATTGTTACTTCTTACTATAATCCTACTTTACCTCACAGCAAGCTGTGAGATCTTAACGAATTTTTTTAAAGTTTTTATTCTTACTGGTTGATTGGTACATTTTGGGTAGATATAGTGATCATGTTCATCCCAGGGAATTGTACCTACACATGATACATCTTGATTCTTTTTTCCCCATGCCTCTCCTCTCCCTTCAATCCCACTTTCTCTCCTTATTTACAAAAGTTTTGTTTCCATTTTTTCCTTTTCTTTTCCTTCCTTTCCTTCCCCCTCCCCACTCTATTTTCCCTTCTCATCTGAACACTTTCTTCCTATTTCACAATTGGTATATTAACTATTGTAATTACTATAGAAATCAGCATGAAGATTCATCAAAAAACAAACTGGACAGTTGGACGTGGTGGCACACACCTGTAATCCCAGCATTCAACGAGGCTGAGGCAGGAGGACCACACAAGTTCAAGGCCAGCCTGAACTACATAGTGAGACCCTGCCTCAAAAAACAAAACGAAACAAAACAGAACAAAAACCTAAACCTAGAAATTCCATTCAACCCAGCTATACCTCTTCTGGGTATCTTCCTGAGAAAGATATTACATTGGTACATGTATACCCATGTTTATAGCAGCACAACACATAATAGTTAAATCTTGGAAGCAACCTACATGCTCATCAACAGACGAATGGATGAAGAATTTTTTTTTTGGAGACAGGGTTCTACTTTGTGTTGCAGACTGGTTTTGAACTCACTATGTAGCACAAGGTGGCCTTGAATTCACAGTGACCCTCCTGCCTCCGGCCTCCCAAGAGCTAGGATTACAGGTCTGTGCCACCATGCCCAGCAAAAATGTGGTATTTATATATTAATTGTATATAATAGAGTACGACTTAGGCATAAAGGACAGATTTGAGTCATTTGTTTGATAATAGATGTACTTTGAAACCATAACGCTAAGTGAAATAAATCAGGCAGAGGTTAAATATTGCATTTTTTTAAATCTGAAAAATTCAAAGCAGAAATAATATAAAGAGCAAAATAAAATATAAACAGGGAGGTAGACTTTTTGCAGTTGGGAAGGGGATCTAAGGAAGAGGGGAGAGGGGAAGAAGGAAAGGAAAGAGGAAATAGAGTAGAGGATTAAGATATATACATGTTCCAACCACACACAATGAATCAATCTTTCTCTCTCTCATTGCTAGGCACTAAACCCCAGGCCCTATGTACGCTAGCACTGAGTCACATTCCAGCCTCCACGAATAAAACTTCTAGTAGAACATTTCATTTAGACCATATCTGACACTTTCATTGATCCTAAGAAAGGACCAACTTTGTGAGATAATTTTGTCATTTGAAAAATACAGCCAGGTGTGGCAGCACACACCTGTAATCCCAGCACTTGGAGGCTGAGGCATGAGGATTGCCATGAACTTGAGGCCAGCCTGGGCTACATAGTGAGTTCAAGACCAAACTGAACTACACGGTGAGACCCTGTCTCAAAAACAAACGCGCAAAAAGCAAAATAACTGAGCAAGATTCAGTAATGCAAACAAAGATGTTTGTACCTTAATTTCAAACTTTCTTCTTTCTTTTAGACAAGGTCTTGCTATATAGTTCAGGCTGGCCTTAAACTATGTTGCTCGGGCTGGCCTCAACCTCATGGTAATACTCCTGCCTCAGCCTCGAGTGTTGAGATTACAGGCATGGACCACCATGCCTGGTTCATATCATATGGCATTATAATTGGGATTCTTCACTCTTTCCACCCATCCCCCCACCCCCGCCATACATGGGATAGAGCCCAGATCCTTGGTACTGAACTACATCCCCAACTCATATATTTATTAACTCATATTATTTATTTCTTTGCATTTTTTTTGAGACAGTCTTGCTATAGATTTCAGGGCAGTCTTGAACTTAGTATGTGGGCCACAGTGGCCTCAAACTTGAAAAGATCCTCCTGCCTCTGCCTCCTGAGTGCTGGGATGACAGACATGTACCACCACACCTGGTTTACACATTTTGTTTTTTAGCTATGATATTTGGTGCAAAGAGATTTTTGAGAATTATACTCTTTTTGTTGTTACCATTTTGAGACAAGGTGTTGTTATGTAGTTTAGGCTGGCCTTTTAAAAATTTTTTAAAGGAAAGGGGAAGAAGTAAAAAGAAGTAAGATGTGCTATGTACATGTATCAACTTTTGAGGATGAATGTAATCATTATATACTACAAAACTGCACCAATGGGAGACCTGGCAGCCATGGCGGAACCCAGGAGCCTGCACAAAGAAGCAATTCGCCTGCCCTCTTGGTAAGCGCCCTTCTCCCGTGTGAGCCAGGAGGAGACACTGTAGTGTCTCTTGAGCCTACCGGTGCGCGGGCTTGGAATGAAACATCCCAACCCCCTCCCTCCATTAGCAACTGGGGACGGAGGTCTGGGCATCGCTTGGCGGGATGACTGTGTGCAGCATAGCAAGTGTGGGGGTCTCCTCTATCTTCTCTTTGAAAGCAAGGGTTGTTTTCAGTTTTGTTTCATTATGATTATTTGTTTTGCTCTATTCAATATTCTCTTTCAATTTATTTTATAGTGTTCTGTCTTTGGTTTGATTTTGCTATACTTGATTAACTAGACAACTATTGTGAAGATAATGAGATATACGAAGGTATCTATTGCTGTTATACAGGTAACTTGCTGTGGGGTTCTGTATCACATTCACTGCACTGTCTCAACTGGCTTTGTTCTGTCTTGTTCTGTTGTATTTCTACTACCCTCAACAACAACAAAAAAACCCAGAATTATATAAGGTGATTAAAAAAAGGAAATAACAACCAAACAGATCAGTAAGGTACTGAGCAAGCTGAAACATGGTATAACTAAAGAGATAATGGACTTAAAAAGCAAAAGGAGGAAAAGAAAGTGCTCTAACGGATATAACAGCATGTATGTTTAAGTGTGTAGGATTGGGGCTGGGGATTTAGCTCAGTGGCTTAAGCGCCTGCCTGGCAAGCTCGAGGTCGTGAGTTCGATCCCTGGAACCAAAAAAAAAAAAAAAAAAGAATACGTAAGTGTGTAGGATTGATAACCGTATTACTAAATTTTTCTTGGATAGTTGAACAGAACTGTTTGCAGCCTCACTGTTTGAATGTCCACTTTGTATGCTTTAATTTTGTAACATGAACAACTATTTCTAAGAGGACAATATGTAATTTATCAACTAGTAGTTTCTTACTTTTTTTTTCTGAAATTCTGTATTATTTTCAAGCTTTTTTGTTTTGCTTTTTTTTCTCTTTAAATAAAACTTAAAAATAAAAATACTGAGTAAGAATGACAGGCAGGGTCTAGGATACAGCTCAGTGGCACAGCTCCTGCCTGACAAGCACAAAGTCCTGAGTTTGATTGCTGGTACAAAAAAAAAAGGATGGACGGGGGCTAAATGTTAGTATATCAAGTCAGAATTTTTTGGTGGTTTTTTTTTTTTCTAGTACAGGGGATTGAACTCACGACCTTGTACTTGCCAGGCACGTGCTATGCCACTGAGCTATATCCCCAGCCCCTGGTGGTTTTCTTTCACAAATCAATAGTTTTGTCATCTTTGTTTCTGAGGAATTAAGAGTTGTTTTTGTGAGCTGGGACACAGCTCAATGGCATAGTACCTGCCTGGCAAGCACCAGGTCATGAGTTCAATTCCTGGTACCAAAACTCAAAACAAAACAAAACAAAACAAAACAAAAAAACAAGACTTGCTTTTGTTAAAACTTGCTTATTCCACTGCCTCTAAGCACCAACCAAAGGCTGTGTTGAATACAATACCTGACACAGCAGTTGCTTTATAAATATTCATGAATAAATGAACCTGTGTCTCATTTTCTTCCCCAATAAAAGCAGGTAATAAGCTGGGCACCTGAGAATGCAGCCTCTGGGAGGCTAAGACAGAATACTGTCCAAGTTTGAGCTCAGCCTGGTCAACTTTGAAAGATTTTGCCTCAAAAAAAGAAAAAAAAGGACCAGTGATCTCATGGAACCCACGTGGAAAAGAAGTCACATATTCACTCTGCTTTTCTTCTTGTTTTCCTTACTGCCCAGCTAGGGAGGGACAGGGCACCAGCCAGGCTCACACTGTGGAGAGGTATCCGAGTGGAGACATCCAACAACAATGACAGTCACCCACACAGAGGACACTGGTGCCAAAAGAGGCCTTTAATACTGAGAAAGACCCTGCAAAGTCTCTTGATGGACCTTTGAACCCCAGTCAGTAACAGAACCCCACAGACTTACATTTAGGTTTGTCTTGAAAACCCAGGGCCAGGCCGAGGCCTGAGGCTGCCCAGCCTGCCGGCCTCTCTCCCCCTGGTCTTCCCCCTCCATCTCTCACGTCCTTTATCCCTTCGCCCTTCTCCCTGCCCTTGCCTTCCTTGCCTCTTCTCTCCCTTTCTTCTCCGTCTTCTCTCTTCTCCTGTCCACCTATCCCGAGTCCCCACTGTGTCTCCCTGCTGCCCTCAGCCCAGTCTCTCCTGTTAGGCCTCCAGGGCTGGGGTGGGCAGCGGACGGGGCCTCAGCTCAGGGAGCACTTGCTGGCATTCCTCCTGTCGCAGGGCTGCAGGTTGGCACTGGAGGCCTTGGTGCTGTCTCCCTGAAGGGAGAAGGACCTAGGGGTCAGTGCGAGGCCAGGGACCCACCCCTCCCTGGGGGTCTCCCAAGCGCCACCCACAGCAGGGGCACCAGCCTGGAAGAGGAGACTTACCAGTCTCCGGGCTCCTGACTTCAGCAAGATGTCCCGGGCCAGGGAACTGAAAGCCTACAGGGGAGACGGGCCAGGATGGATTGGAGGGGGCCCCCCGCTTTGTGCATGCCCCAGCACTCCTGGAGAGCGGACCTCACCTCATCCACATTCATGCTGGATTTGGCACTTGTCTCGAAAAACCGGATTCCATGCTCTCGAGCCAGCTGCGGGGGTGGCAGAAACGAGAGGTGGAAAAGGCTGACACTCGCGCCCACATAGTGTGACCCCGCTGGCGGGCGCCCCGTCCGGCCCTTACCTTGTCTGCCCGCTCTTTCTGCACCTTTCTCTTGGCTTCCATGTCACACTTGTTACCCAGCAGGAGGCGCTCCACCCCAGCCGAGGCATTCTGGGCAAAATGGGGGTCAGAGCTGGGCCCCTCCGTCCTCACGGCTCCTTTAATCCTCTGGAGCCCACCCAGCCCCTCTCAGAGCATCCTTACCTCTTTGATGCTTTTCATCCAAGTCTGAATATTCTCAAAGGATTTCTCATCCGTGATGTCATAGACCAGGATGATGCCCTAGGGGACAGCAAAGCTCACCTTGGACCATTCCCTGGGTTACACTTCCCTTTGAAGCAACTCTGAGAGCCCAGTGCCCCTCCGTCTGAACACCGTGGCACACAGGGCCCTGCAAGGTGGGGAGACCTAGCCCATGTGAGGCCCTGGCTTCCATCCTGAGCACTGAAGGAAAAACAAACCCAAACCGAGCAAACGGGCTGGGGATTTAGTCAGCGGCATAAGCGCCTGCCTTGCAAGCTCGTGGTGGTGAGATCGATCCCTGGTACTGATTTAAAAAAAAAAGCAAAAAACCAAGCAAACAAACAAAACACGTTAGCTTGCAAATGGGGCCCTGTGAAGCACCCACACTGTACCCCTTCATTTCTTCTTTTTACTCATAGCACTGTTGTCTCCCACTGAAGCCCCTTCCAGGTAGGTGCACAGCGTACCATGGCTCCACGGTAATAGGCAGTAGTTATGGTCTTGAATCGCTCCTGGCCAGCCGTGTCCCTGGAGAAGGGTTCACAAGGCAGGAGAAAAGTAAGGGGTTTCCAAGAGGCAACCCCCCCTCCCCAAATCCAGCTTCTACAACACAAGGACACTGAAAGACCAGGAAACAGTAAACAGGAAAAGGGCAAAAGACAGTGGGGCTGCCGCTGAAACACAGCAGAGGGTTGGAAGTGTAGTTCTACAGTAGAGGGCTCACCCCACATGTGTGAGGCTGTGGGTGTCACTTCATGCTAGCACCATGAGGAGGAGGGAAGCGGGGTGGTGAGGGAGGAGAGAAGCCACTGCTGCCAAGCTTGGTGATACATATCAGTAATCCCAGTGTTCTGGAGGCTGAGGCAGGACTGCAAATTTGAATTCCTTTTTTTTTTTGGTACTGGTGATCAAACTCATGACTTTGTGCTTGCCAGGCAGGTGTTTATGCCACTGAGCTAAATCCCTGGCCCACAAATTTGAATTCCATCTAGGTAATATAGCCAGACTCTGTTCAAAAATTTAAAAATGTAGCCAGACAAGGTGACACTCATCTGTAACCCCAGCACTTGGAAGGCTGAGGCAGGAGGATTCTCACAAGTCTGAGGACAGACTGGGCTACATAGTGAGTTCAAGACCCACATGGACTATATAGGGAGACCCAATCTCAGTAAGTGAGTTAAATAAGTACATAAGTAAATAAAATAAAAAATGTGAAGGGCTGGGGTTATAGCCCAGTGCAAAGGACCAAGGTTCAATCCCCTGCACACACAAAGAAAGCCCAACAAACAAAATATCTCTCTTTTACTTACTAAAAGCATACTGTGCGCCAAGCACTAAGTATCATTTTATCTAACCCTCACTCTATATTTGTGAGACATGTTTGCATTTGCACCCATACCTGCTCCTTTTTGTTTGTTTTATTTTCTGCTGGGAATTCTGGGCATGTGCCACTATGCTTAACTATTTGCTGTATCTTAAGGCCTCCACAAGAATATCACAACCCTTGAATACCTCTGGTCTCCAGCTTCCTTGTTACAGACAGGTACAGCCTCTGTAAATGGTCCTCTGGACTCTCTCTCCTTCAAAGACAGCGCCAGGCTTGGAGCTCTCTTGATTTTGCTACTCACCAGTTCACTACCTAGAAGCTGTTTCCACACTACAGCCGAACAGCTCTGTTTTCCAGATTTGAGAAGCTCTGGGTCCAGGGGACATACGGATTATAAACAGGCTGAAAACGGCTGGGAGAGCAGAAGAGAGACAGGACAGCTGAGTAAGCAAGATAAAAAAGTTAGAAGTGCTGGAAGAAACAACTGGGAAAGGGAGAGAAATGAAACAAGACAGAGAGGCTGTGGGAAGAGAATGGGACCTGTGGTTAGATGTCCAGGGTCCCACTCACCAGACTTGCAGTTTGATCTTCTTCCCCTCTATGTCCACAGTACGGATCTTGAAATCAATTCCTAGGGGCAGAAGGCAGGCGATAAAGTCAAGATGCATCTGTGTGACTGTGTGCGTGCACACATGTGTATTTGCATGTGCGTGTGTGCGCGTGCACACGCACGTGTAGACAGAATGGAACAGCGCAGCACAATAACTGCAGGTGGGTGTTTGGGGTGCAACCTCACTGGATATGTAGAACCAGACGAATTGCCCCAAATCTGTGCTTACATAGGGTTTTTATGGATTTTTAGAGGGCAGAAGCTGATGGACGCTCTGCAGAGGGCTTAAGGCCAGGTCAGCTGCTGAGTATCACTTCCACATTCCTTTTTCCTTTCATTTCCTCTGGGCCCTCTACGGATCGTATTCCACCATCCTCCGGAGATGTAGGGTAGAGTAAGGGGAAAGACCGCCAGAGTAAGTCTCTGTGAGGTAATGTTGGGCCAGGCTTGGACTTAAAGAGAGTCTGAAACTGTTAGGGAGATGCCTCTTTGTAATCGGAACTGTCTGTCCTGAGACTCCCCATCTGATTTCCCAGGACACAGAAGACCAAAGAAAGCTGAGGGGAAGGTGACCCACCAGCTCCTTCCCAATCCTTCCTCTTTCTAGCTGCTGGGACCCCAGGGAGAAGGCTGAGTTACCAGGCTGACTCAAAGACCCCAAGGCCCCAGGTTCCCACCTTCCTCACCAAGTGATTGCATATTCAGGGTCACAGCTCTTGAGGGCCAGGTGCTGCCCTCTGGTTTCCCAGTTAGCTGAAGGGGAGACTGGGCAGCAGATGGTGACACAGCCGGACAGTGTGACAGGAAGAGGTCAGAAGGGGGAGAGAGGTTGGGTTGGGAACACAGGACTTGTGGAGAGTGGATCAAGAGTTCCAAGTGGCTGGTGGGGGGAGGAGCTGGAGGGCAAACAGGGCTCACGTCGACTTGGGCAGGGCAGGAAGGTGGCACCAAGGAAACCAGGAGCGGCAGCCACTGAACTTACCCGGGCCCTGGAAGGAGGCTAGAAGTTTGGGCACCGTGCAGAAGCATGAGTGGGGGTGGGCCTGAGACAGGGCTGGCGGGACTGGGGTCTGGGATGCAGTAGGATCCCCAGAGGTCCAGCAGCCCGAGTGCGTGAGGGCACAGGCAGCGAGGCGCGGGATTTGGCTGGCGGGCTCACCGATGGTGGAGATGTACGTGCTGTTGAAGTTGTCCTCGGCAAAGCGAATGATCAGACAGGTCTTGCCCACCCCCGAGTCCCCGATCAGCAGCAGTTTGAAGAGGTGGTCGTAGGCCTTGGCCATGGCGGACCTGAGCCGGGCAGGGTGGGAGCGCCAGGCTGGGACTGAAGGGGAGGCCGGCGCCGGCCCAGGCCAGGAAGCACTTTCCCGGCTCCTGCCGGCGGGGAACTCTGGAGGCCGCCCCGCCCCGCCCCCGGCCCCGGCCGCGGAGCCCGCCCCTCCCCTCCCCTCCGAGGCCCCTCCCCTCCCCTCCGAGGCCCCTCCCCTCCCCTCCGAGGCCCCTCCCCTCC